>VIAB01043419.1:0-14683 GCA_009801035.1 Oophaga pumilio
GCTATCAGCACAAGCACAGAAGAACTTCTATCTTTCCAGCCCTAGCTCTCTCCCTACTGATAAAGAGCAACTTCTCCCTACTGTTAAGATTGCCAGAAGTAAAATGGCGGTCGGCGGTCAGGGCTTTTATAGACACTATGACACCCCCCAAAGCAAGCCAATCACTGCAATGCCCTTCTCTACGATGGTGGTGGACGCTGCACATGTCATCTCGTTGCCCGCAGTGTACGTCCTTGCTCATTGGCTGAAAAAAGGCGCCTGCAAGCATTCTGGGAAATACGACTTTGGCTCTCGTTTCGACGACCGCATGGCCGACCTCACGCTATGGTCGTGTTTCGGTTGACGAAAGTTGGCTAAAGTCGGCGACTTTTGAATCTGACCGACCTGTTTCGCTCAACTCTAATGGTTACCCTTTAACTCTAAACTCCAGAAAAGTTAGGAAAATCATAACAGTAATTTATGTGGAATTATTATCTCTCTGCTTTGTATCACTGGTAATAGTGTGCTCTTTGTAACTTTATGGACCAAGACTGATAAATGTCCTATAGACTAACCACTATAAACCTTACTGTTTATTTGTGCAGATGCTCCTCACATTGACTGTGACATCAAAGCAGGCAAAATAGTCAACCCAGAGTTCCTTGCAAAGTGTCCAGCAGGTTGCCAAGACGGGAAGCATCGTGTATATGGCACAGACATATATGCCTCTTTTTCCAGCATCTGCACAGCTGCCATTCACAGGTCTGCAGGTTTGAACAAGTGTTAATTCTACTATCCACATGATCACAACTTGAACACCCATGATGACATTACATGTGATTACATTACATGTGATTACATTACGGATGACATTTGTCATGACTCTGGACAGGACGGTTCCGCTTCCATCCTGGTTAGGTCGGGGTTAACTTTAGTTCGCCTCTCTTTGGTTCTGGGGTGGCTATTTAATGTTGACAGTTCCTGGGTCAGGTGTTGGGGATACTTCCGTATTCTCGGCTAGTAGTTGCTGACCCAGGTTACTTCCGTAATTGTTGGGCCTCTGTGCTTGTGTGCCTTGCTGTGTATGACCCGGTTGGTCCCCTGACTCTCGCCTCGGTATCCTGCTTTGTACTGCCCTGTCTCTCCTGGTTATCTGACCCTCTTGGCTTGTCTCCTTTTACTCTTTGTCTTATCCATAGGTACTATGTTCTTGTCTGGCTTTTGACTCTCGGCTTTACTTGACCACATGTACTGTCTTTGCGTTGCAATCTGTGCATTCAGTAGCCTTCCCTGCACTCACGCATGGTGGCTCCGCCCCTTGGTCACGTGACTGCTCAGTGCCAGGTCCTGTGCGCTGCTCACTGATTAGTCTCAGGTCCTTGTGCACAGCGTGCCTTGTCCCTGCACTCCCTGCGATCGTTCACGTGACCCCCTGATAGCGCCACCTGATAGCACCCCCTAAGCAGCGCTAGTGACACCACCGGTGTCATCACATTATCACCGAAGAGAGGCGAACTAAAGTTAACCCTGAACTGACCAGAATGGAAGCGGAACCATCCTGTCCAGGGTCATGACAACATTATATTGAAAGCAATGTTAATATATTTTTGCAGCGGTGTCATTGACAACTCAGGAGGAAAGATTCTTGTTCGGAAAGTCGCTGGACAGTCTGGTTACAAGGGAAGCTTCTCAAATGGGATTCGATCACTTTCTCTTCCTCGCTGGAAAGAGTCCTTTGTCGTTGCAGGTAAAAGCCAAGAAATGTTCCGCACTGCTTATCTTCCATTATTGTCTTACCGAGAGTCTGCAGCTTCCGTAGCCATAACTCTTTGAGATTGGAGCATGGACAGTTATTCCTGTTTAAGCCATGAGAGACTAAAAGATGGGAATAACTCTTTAAAAAGAACCCATCAACTCCAAAAACGCTATTTATGTGCAGATATAATGGTAGTCTGAAGGCAAATAGTGTTTAAATCATGTCTGACAAAAACAGGAAAATTGGCTACAGGGAGAAAGTTAAAGGAGTTGTCCAGTCCAAATGCATACTTTGTGCGACTGCAGACTTATGAATCCTCCCGGTGCACGTGCTGTGCGCTGGAGAATTGGCCAGTTTGTGACCCGGGACCGGAGGGTATGTATAAGTTATACATACTCCCGGCCAGTGGGCATGGTCTCACTCTATTTCTATAAATAACCTCATAGGAATGATTGAGGGAAAAAGATGTAATATTGCAAAAAAAAATTATTAAAATGTACAACTTTTATTGATAAATTATTTAAAATTATTGATAAAAATTCAAGCATACAGAGAACAACAAAGGAATGCGCTGACAATGGAGTTTAAAAAGCACTATGTTCTATGGTCGTGTGTTGGATCTGGTATTTGGGTAAGAATACCTTAAAAATTTGATACAGAAAAAATCTATAGGTCTCACAGAAAGCTATGTATCATAATCAAAGTGCAAGTGCATAACACAAATGATGAGGACCTATGTGGAAATGATAATGTTTCACATGATAATATGAAATAGAGTCCTGGATCTAAGAGTATATCTATATATATTAATAAGTTAATCAATAAATAAACTATTAAATCCGAGGAAATGGAAAAAAAGGGAGAGGTGTATCCCCAAACTCTCTATATAAGGTACTTACAAAGTGACTTTTGTTTTATCTTTGATGTATCATGCTTCCTTGCCCTGGCGATGCCGTTTCACCATGAGCTTCTTCAAAAGGGGTGCTAGTTAGTTTTTAGTCACGTGATGTCATACACCTAATGGGAAAAAAATAAATATCTGGGTAGTAGGGAAAAATGAGCAATTGTAAGTACACTGTGCTGTATAATATGATGACTGCAATATACTTAGAGAATAACAACTTTGATGGGAGTGATTCTTTAATATGATTGTCTAGCCCTCTAAAAGATAAGCCAGTTGTTTCCTTTATAATCCCAAAGTGCAGCTGTGGCCTCAAGAAACCAGGTTTAGAAGTTCAGTGTGGAGGTGAAGCCATGGTGATGCACTTACTGCTCCTTAGCTTCCGATTTTCATTCAGAAAAATGGGACAATATTTTTGTCACTTGTCAACTGTGTGCAATCCGTTTTTTTTTTGTTTTTTTTACAGTAGCAGATATTAGTCATTTACAGAACCAATTACAGTTTTCTATTTTACAGAATTGCAATGTATCCGATAATGACTGGCAAACAATTTTTTTCTCGCACCCATAGACTTGATTGGGTGAGTCTCATCCAATTTCAGATTAAAATCTCAGCATGTTACGAATTTTCCCACAGACAGATTCGGGCAGTGAAAAAAATCAGTCATCTGCATTGCTCTATTTAATAACATGGGTCAGTGTGCTGTCCAATAAAAAAAATCAGATAGCACTCATCCGATTTATACACTCATGTGCACGAGCCTTTAGAAGGGGTTACAGAATATGGCCTAGCTTTCAGTTATTGATTTTTTTTTGCATTACAAAAACTGAAAACCATTGTAAAGATGCAATACAAATCCACAAAATAATGGGGACGCTGAGTTTTATATGTTCGTGTGCTGAAATCTACATAGATCTTTTAAATGCAGAAATCTAAACTTCCCCTAAAGGATCTAAATCCATGTAATCAAATCTAGAATCAATTTTTTACCATTATCTATTCTTAATAACTGCTCTCCATTACCTTTGAATGAAGCCTTTCCATATTTATGCTACCTAATAAATTTAATGGCATCTTATTATTTTATTAAACGTCTTTATAACACTTGTTAGCATAAAATAACTGCAAGGGTAAATATAACTCTTAAAAGGTGTAAAAATTGTGGCAGTCCTGAGTTCAATAACTAGCACATAAAATCATCACCATGAAGCTAACCTTTCCGGCAAATCAAGGTGATTCAAACAACCAACATACAAATACAGTTATAAAAATCCAAAAGGTTAATAGTAATCATAAATTAAGAATCCTATTATTTGTAACGCTACAATTTTTTCATTAAATCATATCTGGTATTTCTACTCAGAGGGTAAAGGAAAGAAAGGCGTCACATATCCCACAGTTCTTGAGTACGTTGAAGTGAAAGTAGGTAAGTTTGGTCAAGAATATTGCCACAAATATGTTAATAATGTGAAGATTTTTTTTACATAATTATTAGTATAAAAATACCCATTGTATAAATGTGACATTGAATATTCAAAATATTACAGTGGTATTCTTTCCTCAAACCATTATGGCATAGCTATGAGATATGCCATTAATGTCTGTTAAATGCATCTCCCATCTCTAGGGCAGCATGGTGGATCAGTGGTTAGCCTATCTTAAGAATGGAACCCTATCTCACGCTGCTAAGAATATAGGATTAGAAGGCCTTATATGCTCTACATCAGTGGTGTAACTAGACTCCCTGCATGTTGGTTAGATGTATGGGCCCTTGTAGTGTCTAAATCCTATAAGGATATACATGTTGCCCCCCCATAATGTAGTAATGTCCCGTATGCTGGCCTCTGACTTATAAATCACTAATACATGGCCAATGTTACATTTTTGGTGAAAATCTTTTTAAACTGAAACTAAAAATTTAAATCTCCCTTAAAGAAACTGTACATAGAGAAGTGCCACCTCCAACTGTAGCGACAACTCAACCCGCCATCTTAACAACCATTCCTACCACCACGTCTACAACTCCAGCACCGACAACTCCACAGCCTACCACACCAAAACCTACAACCACCACCACTACTACCACAACCACCACAACTACCACGACGACAGCAAGGTTAAGGCCACCCCTCGTACGGGCAAGAGATGCAGGTCAGTATCGTAGCATAAAGTCATGCATTCACTTCATAATAAAAGTATGATTGATGAAAGGTCATCTTTTGATAAGTTTGTGCTAAGTACTGAGCTATGGTTTATATCACAGCAATATGGACTGCAATGATATCCATACAAAGTATTCCACGGAGATATTCAAGATATGACCATTTCTGTATATGAAACATCAGTGGTAGTCCAAATGATTTTGTAACTTTTTGGATTCAATGTGTTACAGCAGTTTTTAAACAAAGTTTATGATGTACAATAAAAAATGATATTTTTGTACCGTGATGGGCAGAGAACTCTATGTGAATACTTTTATTCCCAAATAAGACAAAAGTATTCTAAGAGTGGTTAGCCAATAAAGGTATCACCTTTAGAATAACTTTGTCTCTTTGGGGGGCATAAATGTAAGTATTTACATAAATAAAGTTTAGAATTAAAGAAACTATCTACTACTTGGACAACTCCTTCTTATACCCAACGCTTGACCCCAATAAAATAAAAAAGCTCAACTCTCGTGCCGACACTGTTCCTGTGGTGTCGGCACTCGCTTTCCCAGGGCTCTCATGCGGTTGTTGTTGACATGTGATCTTGACGTCCAGTCATAGCTGGCATCACTGTCCTCTCTTTTGGACAAATAGAATATGAAGAGTAAGTCCGAAATTCAGCTGATCTCTGACTTCCTCTTCTTGTTCAATTTGTCCGAAGGCGGAGACAGTGACGCCATTGATTGGGCACCGGGGTATAGTATAGAAAATCTTCTCAAAACATGGGAAATAATAGTTATCAGGAAGATCCTCCCTTGATTATCTTCAGCTTTATAGCCAGTAAATATAAATCGCTATAAAGTTTTGGAAATAAACTCAGAAAATGTATTATTTTCATATTTACAAATTACATTACTTTCTATCTGAAATTGTGTTTACATCTTTCTTACATTTTATTCCAGCTGATGGAGTGACATCTTTCATTATATGACTTAATGCATAGCCATCCTTTTGTGTCAAATCATCTGCCTTATGTCTAGAAAGTTTTCACAATTTGACACCAGACTGTAATAAATGTAATTTTTAATATTCTCAGAGTCACAGTAATGAGTAACAGATACTGTGCACTTCTAGAACACATAAGTTAGCAGTTCAACACATCCATAAAATCCAAACTTTATTAAAGATTGATCTTTGTCACTGTGCACTGGTGTTGCTCAAAACGCGTTGCATAGTGACATATCTTTTTCATCAGTCTGTGGCTCTTCGTATCAATTTTTATTGGATAAATCTAGAATAAAGTTTAGGTTTTATGAATGGGCTAGACTGCTAACCTTTGTGTTTTGAAGTTTCTTCAAAGTCACAGAGGAGAATGTGCAAGGATTATTGAGCAAACTCTGATGTAAGCTGGGTGAGCACTTTTAAGATGTTTTGTCACAGATCGTACTCTTCTATCAGTATAACAAGGAATTAAAGGTAATCTGTCAGCAGTATTTCATCCTGAAACTTTTTATAAATGCGTGCAGCTCTTAGAAAGACAAGTCCATCAATAACCTTAACATGGCCAGTCTATTCCTCCGTTACTGAGACATCAGGGTTTGAAATTATATGCAAATGAGACTGAAGAGCTATTGCAGATCTGACGGCTGTCTATTTACCATCTATAATGGAGGAAGGGACTGGCCATGTAAAGGTATTGCTGGATTTGTCTTTGATAAAGCTATGTGCCCATATAACCGCATTTTGCGGGGTGGCGCATGCTCACATTGAGATCTCGGCAATGAGATCTCGGGTGCCGAGATCTCATCTCCCAAGATCTCGGGAAGAGATCTTGTTGCCGAGATCTTAATTTGAGCATGCGCCGCCCCGGTGGCCATTTTCCCGGAGGCCACCGCATCGCAGTAATGGATATGCTGAGGGCTTCTGGCTTTCACAAAATGCTGGTGGAGCTCTCCCGCACCACAGAGCACAGCAGCCATTTTCACCCTCAGTAGCACACATCGGAACACCCCTTCATCCCACCCTGCGGCATGCAACAACTCGCCACTCTTGCCTCCTCCAGCAGCGACCCTGCTCCACCGTGGCCGGTAAGGTATATCCACATTATAAGACGCACCACCATTTTCCCCCAAAATTTTGGGGGGGAAAAGTGCGTCTTATAATCCGAAAAATACGGTAAGTAGTTTTGGGGTGTAAAATCCTGATGACAGATTCCCTTAAAATAAATAGGTGGTTTGACTAAAAAGTAATGCACAATACAAAATTTTTACTATTTCATCTTTACTTCCAGCTGCCAGTAATATCCACCCAGCTTATTCATCAATCGTTGCTGCCTCATCAAGTAAGTCAAATAATTTAAAAGAAGCAGGCACCACCAAAATAGTAGGGAGTACTCATTGCCTAGTGAAAAATCATGGCATGTAAAAAGAGGAAAATAAACTATTCTTTAACAGGCACATCTTAAAATGTAATATTTTTATATCGTAATGCAAAAAAACACCAAATACAGATAAAACCAATTAAAAACATGCACAAAACAAATGTGCCACAATAAAATTAACAGTCTAGGCTCAAGAATTGACATATCCACATGAGATGTCATTAAATATCCAAGAAAGGAACAACTGAACATCAATCAAATGCAGCAATACAAAGAAATATATATATGAACACTAATGGAAAAAATAGTACAATCATCAGATATCACATGAGCAGTACCAATAATAAAAATGTGAATTAACAGATTGAATAAATACCAGTCCAGGGGAGAAGAATAAAGAAAGTAAGTGATAGGAAAATTCTCTATGAGGGACAAAAAAAATCCTCACGCCAAGTACCGCCGAAATTCAGTTTCCCTGAGGAAGTTGGGATATTTGATATTTACCTAATTAGCACAATAAAAAGACGCATCAGTATTACACAATGTGATAGTCTATGCTGAGATATCACATAAAGTTAGACTAAAGCTTGAAAGATGAATCTGATGTTAACATGTCCCCTTCTGATTCACGTCAGATATTGTGTTGGCATGGAAACTTTTTATGGATGAATTTGACCAAATGTAATAATTTTTCTATCCTCCTTAGGTTAACACAGCAGTCATGAAGGTATACAGTACTGTGCAAAATATTTAGGCAGGTGTGGAGAAAATGCTGCAAAGGAATAATGCTTTAAAAATAGAAGAGTCAATGGTTTATTTTATCAATTAACATATTGAAAAGTGAATGACCAGAAGAGAAATCTTCAACAAATCATGACTTGATGTGATCACAGTTTGCATTCAAAACTGCATCAGTTCTGCTAGGTACACATGAACACAGTTTGTTAAGGAACTAGCCAAAATTGGGTGTTCCAAATATCTTGAAGAACTAGCCTCAGATCTTCTGTTGATTCAGGTTTGTGTAAATCCTTCTGTCTCTTCATGTAGTTCCAGACAGACTGAATGATATTGAGATCAGGGCTCTGTGGAGGCCATATCATCTCTTCCAGCACTCCTTGTTCTTGTTCATGTTTAAAATGGCAGTGACATGACATCGGCAGTATGTTTGCTGTTGTTGTCCTACTGCAGAATAAATTTGAGGGCAATCATATGCCTCCTTAATGGTATTATATGATGGATAAGTGTCTGCCTGGAAATGATGATATGGCCCCGGTAGAGTCCTGATCCGCAACATCATCAAGATTATGTGAAGCGATAGAAGGATTTGCACAAGCTTACAACCATAGAAGATCAGTGGTTAGTTCTTCAAGATGTTTAGAGCTACCTCTCTTCTGAGTTCCTTCAAAAACTTTGCAAGTGTAACTAGAAGAGTTGATGCTCTGATTCTGTTTTGAAGGTAACAGGCAGTCACACCAAATATTGATTTGATTTAGATTTCTCTTTTGTTTATCCACTTTGCATTTTGTTAATTGATGAGGATAAACTAATAAAACACTTATTTTTAAAATAATTTTTTATCTTGCAACATTTTTTTCCACATCTGCCTAAAACTTTTGCACAGTACTGCATGTGAGATCATTCATGTATTTAATGATTGGAATCCACACATTGGCCATAACAGTTGCAGTGTAACAAATTCTCATTTTAATGCATATTGAAGCACTTTTTAATCATTTTCCATGGTAGTTCTTGATTAACTACTTCTCGACTGCCCATAGTGTATAAACGTCCAGGCAGTCCACACATTACTCTGCACTGACATTTTAAAACATCAATGTAGTCCAATCAAAGCATGTTTACCTTCCTGATCTCTGTATATAGTGCTGAAAAAGGGCTATGTATACACATTAAGACACACTCCTCCAGACCAAGTGAACATGTGATCATGGAGCAGGATCTGTTGGTTCTTAGGAGATCCAGTCAGCTCTGCTATGCTGTCAGGAGGCTAAAATTCCACTGTAGCTGGGGCAAATATATCAGACCTAGTAACATGGGGTATCAGCAATAAAAGTAATGTATTTTTATTGTGATACTGAGTCACGTCTCATGAACAAGCCTTGAGTTGGGATAGTCAAGGAGTCCGAGGTCAAAATCCAGGAGGGTATGTCATAAACAAAGGAAGAGACAAAGGCATAGTCAATGGTCCGAGGTCAAAATACCAGAAAGATAGTGGATCAGAACAAAGGGGTTAAACATAGTTGGAACGAAGTCCAATGTCAACAAATGAAAGATCAACAAGCAGAACATAAAACACAGAGAGACAAACCACAGAGAGCTGAATATACATCTGTCAGCAGTCTGGGACTTATAGCCCAGCTAAATAGCCAGGCAATCACCTCGGATAAATAACACCTGGAGACAGCCAGCCTCCCAGTCTCAGATTGGATAGCACAGCTGTCTATCAAAACACTGACAGCTCACCACGCCCCTTCAGCAGACTGGACACAGAGCTGACAATCAAAGTACTGACAGCTTCAGCACACCCCTGTACCATATTGGACGGCTGAGCCATCAGTGACAGCATCCCAAACACACTGATGGGTGGAATCATGACAAATATGTTAAAATGCCCCCCAAAGGTAATTTAAGACCTTATGGGGTTACAGTGTGCAAAATAAATGAAAAAAAAATCAATAAGAAAGCAAAAATTAAATAGAAAAAAGCATAAATAAGTAAAACTAAACAAATTGAGGTTTGGCCAATCCAAATCGCTGTTTCTAGTCCTGTGTCCATCCATTTGCAAAATAGAAAAATAAGTAAAAATGAATGCATTTTAAAAAATTTTACTGGTCCTTTGTGGTTGTAAAAAGAATAAAAAATGAAATAAGTAAAAAATAGATTAATGTTTCACATTTTTCAACTAATACATATAAAAATTTCATAAAAACTAAGCCCCATGTATCGCGAAAAAAAGGACAAATATTATTTGAATATCCCAACAAGAAAATGTTTTAGAGTGCATGTGCAATAAGACGCGAAAAACTGCACAGTCAGGAAGGAAGGAAAATGACCTGGTCCTGAGCTGTTAGCTGTTGGTTACAGTCCTAGTTAGGCCATATTCACACGTTCCGTATTTGGTCAGTATTTTACATCAGTATTTGTAAGCCAAAACCAGGAGAGGGTGATAAATACAGAAGTGGTGACGTGTTTCTATTATACTTTTCCTCTGATTGTTCCACTCCTGGTTTTGACTTAGAAATACTAATGTGAAATATTGAACATGTGAACATGGCCTTAGAGTCAAAATACCAGAGTTGCTCCCTGAAAAAAATTTATTCATCCATCAGCCATATATGCAAAAAATAGCTAATATTACATCTGTACGGCTGGCTGTATGTGGTACTTCTGCTTACTCTAATTTACTTGTCATCAATGTTTAAAATTCTTTTTAATGAATATTCGATCTTCATTTCAGGGCAAGCAGTGCCAGCTGTGCCAGGCAGAGCACCAAATCAAGGTATGGCAGATATTCTACAACACTGAAACAAATGTGTCAGAGTTACACTTATCAGTACATCAAAACTAATTATGTCATATTTTCTTAAAGTTATCAGGCCTCCAACGACATATTCAAATAGCCGACAAATCCAAAGAAGTAATCCAGGTATGATATTTCTTATGACCATCCAGGCACAACCACAATGACTTGGCTGGACTAAAATACTCCAGTGGAGTGCTTAGAAATGACAGGTCGTAAAAACAATCTGTGCTGTTGCTCATATTGAACAATTAGATTCCTGCCATCATATATCTAGGGAACGAAGGAGAATGAGAAGAGCTTATACGCTAAATTAATTATTCCACTGAGGTTGAATATTGTGCAAAGAAGCAGTTCTGGAGACACAACGGATTCTAGAAAACTGCTCTGTGAAACTGTCAACATGAGCCACATGGCACGCAATATTATTTAAATGAGATTTCAGAAAGTCCTGTTCAATACATGGAACATATTTCTCCATTCTGCCTACAAAAAATTACCGAAGTAGCACAAAAATGTTTGATCTTAGTCTTCAGGGGGTTTTCTAAAGTTCCTAAATGGGCAAAAGTGCCAAGTGCTTGTTAATGAAAGAAACTTTGCAATTTACCTTTTATTAAAAATCCTCTTCATTCTCAAGAACAGAAGGATATTGAGGTTATAGTGTGTAGCTCATTGCCTAGATTATCAGCCACACTCCAGTTCCAGTGTGGCCAATTACCTAGGAAGGAGAGTGCGGCACAGTCTATGAATTATGGCCTCCTCCCGCTGCTCTGAAGCTGGCTGAATCCATAGATCTGGCCAACTCCACAATCCCTGTGCTTCTTCCAAGCTGCAAAGGAAAAGCTGCCATTGATATCCGCGTTTGAGAGAGCAAAGTTTGGACAAGTGGTGCAATCATACCGCTGGTCTTAACTGTCAGCCTTCAATAGCAGAAAGCCAAGGGTCATGAGCAGTGAATTCCAGAAGGTTCATCTTAAGTCAAGCGATGCAGTTTTTCATTTATCTTGAACTTCCTCAATGTTCTTTCACAACAGGTGGCGTTATTGTTGCTTCTAATGTATATAAAACTTGGGGCATGCACATTTATGACAGATGTATGTGTGTATTTTTTCTTTAACAGGTGCCAGTAGAATTCAGCAGATTTTAGCTGAAAAAGGAATCCAAGCAAATCCCAGTACGTTTGCATTGTATTTGGCTTAAAACAGTTGCATTATATAGTGGAAATTCATTTAATCTAACATATGGTAATCCAGAAAATAGTCTGGCACTTGTTTCCAGCGCAGAATTGCAATAAGATATAAAACGTGAAAACATCAGATACAAAACAGTACGAAGTTAGAAGTAATTTTTACATTCCTAAAAGAATAAAGACAAACATTCTTCCAGCATTCAGTATGGTTCACTACTAGTGATGAGTGAGCATGCTCAGATAAGGTGTTATCTGAGCTTGCTTGTGTGCCTAAAGATAGCAACTCGCAGCCGCCCCAGAAAAGGCGCATCTATTAGATGCGCCAATTCTGGCACGTTGTCAGGATTTTCCCACTTGTCCTGATGCAGTGAAAAGTGGGGTGATATTTGTGGGGTTGATGTCAACTGTTTTGTGGCCGCTGAAATCAAGCCCACAGGTTAGTAACCCCATAGTTAGATTGTAAAAAAGACACAGCCAGAATAAAATCCTTTATTTAAAAGAAAGGCACTGATTCCTTTATTTGAAATAAAAAAAAGTACAGTTATACTTACACCCATTCCATTAAAGCCCTTTTCCCCTGCAAAAAAAAACAGAAAATAATAAACAACCATGATACTCACCTTACTCCCATTCCATTAAAGCCGTTGTGGCAGTAAAAGGCATCCCACAACTTGGACTCATTCCATATCAGCAGTTAGGGGAACTTTTAGTCCCATTGCTAAATGTCACGACAAGTTGGAGTGCAACATTCGGTTTTCCCATAAGGAATGAATGGAGCAGCGGTCAAGCATGCACACTGCCATTCCATTGTAACGGGGATAAAAGTTATGCCACTCAGTTGGGAAAACAAGTGTTCAGAACCCAACCAATCCACAAGTTATCACCTTTCATAGATGGATAGGTGATATGTCGCTTTAATGATGAAAATAATAATAATTTTATTTCTATAGCGCCAACATATTCCCCAGCACTTTACATTTTAGAAACTTTCATTGGACAGCCCCTTTAAGTTGACAATAATATGCACTTTTATATAAGTGCAAAGTGCTATTATCAAATTAGATAAAGCAAGTTTACTACTATATTTTTGCAGAGTCTGAATCCTAAAAAAATTCTCTAACTCATTTATAATCCAGAATTACTCATTAATAAAAATCATGATAGTTTGGGCGACCATAGAAATAATGTCTTCCTGAATTTTGTAATATACCATAAACGTTATATTATGTATGTAATATATTTAAGGTCTTCAAAGACGAGATTGGCAAAGTCCCAGCCGAGTAAATGTGCCAGTTGTGCAAAGAAGACCAGCAGGTATTATATTGATATAAAGTGAATGCATTTGGTTATTTGCCTGATTAATTTACTGAGTAATACACATTGTACATTCAGTTCCAGAGAGAAACAATGTGGCCCCCAATACTGGAAACAGCTGGTCATCAGATACACGTGATTCACAAGGTGAGAGCGGATCCACACAATGAATAACTGCTCCGTGCAATATCTAACAGCTGTAATATGGCACCCATAAAAGTTTCTGTACCCCATAGAACCCCTGTACACCTCCAATATCATATGGAAGCATATAGGTGTTTAGAGAAAAAGGAGTATTCTTTGCTCAAAGGGTTGTACTTGTAATAAATAACAAGTGAAATTTAGATAATACAGAGTCAAAAAAAGTAAAAAATTATGAAAATGTTTTGTCATGGGTTAACGTCAGAGAAGTGTTTGTGAATATGTCTAGAATCTCCAAAAATCGATGACTCTGGGAATAACACAGCAAATTCATTATTTTTGATAGTGAGAACTCACATGATAGCTCCTAGACTCACATAGCTTAAAATATATTTTACCTATTCTAGGGGCTCCACGTCGTGAATGGCAAACTCCATCCCGGGTGAACATTCCAATTGTGCAACGTCGACCACCTGGTAAAAAGGGTTTTTCAGACTTTAATATGTACAAATTATTTATACGGGTTGTCTGGTCCAAATCGAGAAGTCTGCAGTCACTCTGTGTTTCTGACCCGGGACTGCAGGGTATGTATGCATTATACATACTCCTTGTCAGTGGGCGCATACACTTGTATGGAGTGAGGCAGAGCCCTGTAGTCGACTACTGGCCAGCCGCATCACTAGATGGGTCATGGCCTCGCTCAATACAAGTGCATGGAGCAAGGCCACTCCAACTAGATAGGCCCTCACTGGTAGTATGTAAAACTCATAAAACTCATACATACCCTGCAGTCCCAGGTCTGAAACTGGCGAACCCCCATCTTCTCTGTCTTTAAAAAGGTCATTTTTCACATGTGGGTCACCAAACAGCAAAAACTCCAGTATACAAGTTGTGAAGTTCTTAGTGTCTGATTTATTATTGCATTTGCACCTGTTTTTTTGTCTAGTTTTTGATGGTTTTTTGCCTATTTTTCATTTCGGCCTAATGCTTCTTTTAATTTGCACCTTTTTTAAAGTCTATTTTATATGTGTTCTCTTGTTGTTATGTTTGTCATTGTGGGCAGAATTTGGTGTTTCCAAATGGTTTTTGGCTGATTCATAAATTGCGATTTTTTTTTCAAAAGTCAGAAAATTTTTGCCCCAGTGTACTCCAGTACCTCCCTGGAGTAATTTTATATATGGCAGATATTTTGGTGCAATTTTTGCAGCATTTTACAAATTGTGCGACTTTTTTCACTAAAAGTCACAAAACTGTGCAGGTCAAGACAAAAGTAAAGAATATTTCTGACTTTGCACTAAATTCATGAACAGCGTGAGACTAAGGCTACTTTCACAAATC
>VIAB01043441.1:3575-15895 GCA_009801035.1 Oophaga pumilio
GTGAACGTGTTTAAAAAAAAAATAAAACAACATTGTGGAATTGCACTTTTTTGCAATTTCACCACAATTTTAATTTTTTTTCCCATTTTTGCGTACATGATATGGTAAAACCAAGTACAACTTGTCCCACAATAAACAAGCCCTCACACAGTCATATTAATGGAAAAGTAAAAAAGTTATGGCTCTGGGAAGGAGGGGAGCAAACACAGAAATGCAAAAACGAAAAAGAGCAGGTTCTTGAAGGCGCTAATGAGATTTTTTGGGATATTTTTGCTTTATAAATCTGTGCTTAATAATGTCAGATTGATGTAGTAAATCAGATTCCAAGGTGCAATTTTTCTTTATCCTTCTGAACTGGTTTTGAGGAATATTTGTTTGCCATTTGGAATAATATCCACATTTGTAACGAATATAGCTGCTTGCATAATTTTTTTTAAAAAGGTTTTGGTACAGATGTAGCTCTCACAAATAAAAATGGATAAATCTAAAAATTCAACATTTTGCTTGTCAATTTGGGGAAGAACAACAGACCCCAATTATTGAAAACAAATCATTTAGAAAGGTTTCAATATTGCAGTTGGAACTGTTCCATATCAAGAACAGGTCATTATGTATCTTTTGTATAAAATTATACTCTTGTTGTAGGGGTCTTGGTGATGTGTAAAAACTCAGATACCCATAAAAATGTTAGCATAAGAGGGTGCAACCTTGGATCCCATTGCCGTTCCTCTGTTTTGATGGTAAAATTCTTTCAAGAACGTAAAAAAAATAATCAATATAAAAGATAGACCTTCTCTATGTTGTAGTGCTAGCCTTTGGTCGGTTGTCAAACAGTTTTTGAAGCACAGAAGCCCAATGTTAGAATATAAGGATGCTACATATAGAGTGACAAGAATAAGAAAGGATTCCATTGAATGGTTTTCAATATTTCATTGAGCTGGGTAGAGTCTCTCAAACAGCTAAGAAGATTAGTAACATGAGGATGCGTAATGGTGTCAATGTATTCTGTGAGGTTACTCGTTAGGGAGCCAATCTCTGGGATGATGGGTCTGCCTGGAGGATCTATTAGTTTTTTTTTAATCTTGGGGAGATGATAAAGAAATGGAGTTGTAGGATGGTGGATTGTCAGAAATCTTTTTTCATGGCCATTCAATAAATTATCACTATGTGTCCTTTGGATAATCGAGTGTTATACTAGAATGATTTGGGGGAATGGATCTCATGGAATTTTAGTAAAATATTTGGGATCAGAAAGGATTCTTGTGGCTTCTTTTATGTAGTTTATGTAATCTTGAATGACATCCCCCCTCCCTTGTATATTGATCTTATAACAATGTCTCTGTTGTTACGCAGAGATAAAAGCTTCTTTCTCTCTGAAAGAGTTTTAGACTTTTAATTGATCTTTGTGATATTATCTATATATATAAAACTCAAAATCTGTAGTAGCCCGCTCTATACAAATTCACAGTTCTGAAATTTGGCACGCCCCCTCTCCACCCACAGGAGCAGAATACTGCGCACGCTACATCTCGCTAGCTTCCCCCCGTCATGAGATTGGGGCCCCAGAAGTTAGGCCCTATACATATAATGGGGAAATGTGAACTCTGTAGTTGCCTGCTCTATACAAATCCACAGTTCTCACCCGATTTGGGTGAAATTTGGCACGCCTCCTCTACACCCACAAGAGCAGAATACTGTGCATGTTAAATCTCACTATTGTCCCCCCATCATGAGATTGGGGCCCCTGAAGTTAGGCCCTATACATATAATGGAGAAATGTAAAGGTGAAAGCTAAAGTGATGAGGGGAAAACAACAGCTGTGACTTACAGGGACGGATTATAGCGACGGTGCCAAAGAGTCACTGCTATAGAGGCCGCACCACCACACACAACACACAAACATTTCACAAACACCATGCAAACATCACACAGTCAGCACCCATACACCAACCCACAAGCACGCAACCCACAAGCACAACACCCCACAAATGCCACAACACCACTGTATAAATACCACATTCTCACCACACACACACATGCACGCAAACACACTCAGCTGGATGCACCTTACGCACATGGATAAACAGAGCACATGCGTACTCACACACACCATGGACACTTGCTCTGCGCACTTGCAAACACATGGATCACATGCGTGTGGGACCTTTCATCACTGAAGCTGTTGAGGTAAAGTGTGTGCAAGCAGCCTTACTGAGCAGCAATATTGGTCAGCGAAAAATGCCTCATAGTAAGATTGTCCTTATTGTTTACTATACAGGGAGCTTTCATCACTGAAGCTGCTGAGGTAAAGTGAAAGCTGAGCTCTGGTTGCTATGGGCAACTAGACAAGTCTGCTTTGAGGCGGTTTTCATTACTGAGATGTGAGCTCCTTCATGCCATAGTAATACTGTATGAGGGCTGCTCTGTATTTACTATTCATCCTATTACATCTCTTATCAGTGTCAGGTGAATACTAAAGGTCATAATAATAAGGACTGTTTTTTAAAATGTCGCCCAAAACATGACCATCTATTGGGCAAGTTCATCCAAAAGCTAAGAAAGCAAAATTGTGTCAGAGAGCTGAGACAAGTGAACATCGTGACTCGCGACTTGAAAAGAGAAAGTATGAAACAGGCTAAATGTAAGGCAGCTGAGACATCAAAGCAATGGAAATGTCATATTCGCAAGAATCGGATAAGGCAGGCTGAAGCAAGGAATATGGAAACATCTGAACAAAAGGATGAACGTTGTGAAAATGACCGCAATGACATATGCAAAGTGTGCAAAGATGTAGGCAGGCTGATTTGAGTTTAGCAGCATTTCACTACAATCCAATTCAAGACTATAGGTCACATCACAAAGTCATAATTGATAAAATGGACATAATTTGCAAATATTGTCAAGCAAAGAAGTTGAACTTGGAATCCCCTGGTATGTGCTGCTAAAATGGCAAAGTCAGTTTGCCACGTTTAGATCTACCTCCTGAACCACTTCTTTCATATATGTCAGGAACAACTTCCAAGTCCAAGCATTTTCTGCAAAATATTAGGAGATACAATTCTTCTTTCCAGATGACATCCTTTGGTAAGACAGCTATACTCCAAGAAGCAGGATTTATGCCAACTTTTAAAGTCCAGTGCCAAATATATCACAAAATCGTTCAATGCTTCCTGTAGCAAATGAAGATCCAAAGTTTTTACAAATGCATTTTTTGGGAGATGAACAAATGGAAGCTGATAGACATTGTGAAACTATACTTGAGACAAAAAAGAGATTGTGTTGAATTTGCAAGTATTTTTCCATCCGCACAATCAGTTAGTAAACCTTTTCAAAATAGCCTTAGAAAGAATGCCAAGTGATGAATATCAAGTTGTAATAAGAGCAGATAAGAAACTGGTTGGCGAGCATGAAAGGCGAATTAATTCTCCCACTGTTGATGAAGTAGCTATTGTAATGGTTGGACAGGACTTTCAAAGCTGAGGTATAATTATTCAGTGACGAAGCGACAATCTTTAACGTATTGCAGAAGCACATAGATCATATGATGCTCTTCAATATTCGATAATATTTGGGAATGGCCTAGATGGCTTTCACTTTAATCTAGCACAGCCTGATCCCAAGACTGCTAGGCCAACCAATAAAAAAATATCAGCTATGGACTTTTATGCCTACCAAATAATGATCAGACATGGGTCTTCTAACCACATTTTACAATGTAGGCAACTTTTGAGCTTTATTTTTTAAAAAATTCTGTTGAAGCATGGTTGAAAAGCAATGTCTGACTTTCATTTATTAATTTTCATAGATTTTTTATTTATCACTTTTGTCAGATTCAAGTTATTTATGTCACCATTGTGGGTCTTTCTGCCATTAAACAAGGGGTACCAACAATTAAGCCCATAAATAGTGGGTAGTACTTAATACAACTTATAAACACATTATTTGTTCTCACAAATAATATGTTTATAATGTCTAGGACCTTGTGTACTGCAAATGTCCTAATTATTTATTTGAGATCAAATGTATAGGATTCATAATATCTACCAATGTCAATACGATCATATGATATAATTGTACATGGGGGAACATCACAGACAACTCTCAATTGTTTTCAGGAGCAGGAGAAGGGAATAGCGATGGGTAATTTCATCACCCAATAGAAAGAAGCTGGGTGTAACAAACTGCAAAGTTATGTGACAGCAATCACATGATCACATGATACTGCATTGCCACATCATTGTGTTATGAATATGCTAGAGATGGTTTCTGAGCAGAGGCTCTCTCTGGTGGTTACAGACAGTACTGAACCTTACAGCGAGGAATGGCAATCTGGGATCACTGACTGGACTGATATAAGGGAGGTTCCCTCCCATGATGGTCCTGTACTTTTCTGTCTAGACAGACTGGGCCCCAGCGTTTGCTCATTCTATTTTCTGTCTGTGTCCGTGCTTCTTCTTGTCTAACCGCCTTTACATGTTTGGGGGCTTCTTATTTTGTTTGGGGATCTGCTCCGGGGCAGAAAGCTTTCATCTTTCTGCCTTTAGGTGTAGTTATCTCTCAGACTGTGACGAGGCTTCTAGGATCAACGTAGGAACGCTCCACGGCTACCTCTAGTTGTGTGGTTAGTTCAGGTTACTGCAATCCAATAGGTTCCAGCCTCTCTGGTGTATTGCCGTTTTTGCTTTTTCTCCTCAGCTACCTAAACATAACATCATTGTATCACATCATATGATCATATGACGCACAGTCACGTCCTAAGTTCATGCCCATGAGACCACCACATCACACTCTAATGTGTCACAGAAAGCACGCCCCTAACCACAGGAGCGTTACAGGATACCAATGCAATGTGATCATATAATGAAAAAGGTAATGTTAAACTATATTAAAACGCCTCACGTAGGAAGTGAATAAAGGAGAGCATGCTGTACTACCTAAACTCTACTTGCAAAAATAAAATATAAGTGGGAGCACAAAAAGACTGGCATCATGTAACTATATGTTCAGAGGCAACAAGGCATGTAAGAAAATAATAAAATGTTCAGATAATATTTGATTTTGCGCCCATCAAACTGTGTGACCATTACAATCTCCTGCAACAACAGTTTGCTTGTGAAACAGCTGCCTTCTCATAAAATCAAACAATTGCTAATTAAACAATGACAAAACTTAAGCTCTTCTGGAACACCCATAGACTTTAAATATTTGTATGGTTCAGTTTCTACTCTTCAGCAACTGAATAATACATTACTGCATTGTAGTTCAGCTACACGTGATCATGTGCTGTAGCTGCTGGAGAAGTGATCAGTCTGTCAGAGAAAGCCAGGGTCCCCATTGTGAAGACAGAGATTGATTATTGCACTTCCACCTTTATACACAGTGGTAATGCAATAGCTGTGTATAGGGAGGGAGCAGGAGCTGCTGGGCCATAGGAGACCCAGTCAGTTCTGCAATGCATCCAGGCTGCGTTTCCACTGTAACTGGGGCTAATATATCAGCCCCATTTAAAAAAGGAAATAAAATTAAATTTAAGTATTTAATCATTGAAATCACCCCTCTCCTCCCAAAGGTCTTTTTTGTCCAAATACATAAGTAAATAAATAAAAAATAATAGGTAAAAATGGATAAACAAATAAAAATTATGCCACTATTAATCCAAATCACTGTTGCAAGCCACTCCTCTGTAAAAAAAAGTCTGATATATTAAAAATAATTGTTACATAATGGTGATCAAATTTTATACATGTATTTTAGTCATCCCTTGTTCTAAAAAAATGAGAAAGCAATGATACTATGACATTGACAATGAAGGCCACGCATCATGAAAAAAAATTACTTGAATATCTGATCGAGAAAATATTTTATAGCTGTCAGGAAAAGGGGTAAATGATTCAGTCTTGAGCTGGTTGATGTTTTAAATTCATTCAAGTAATTATTCCATACATTGGATGATTAATTTCTCACCAAATAATGTTTCTTGTGTAAAAAAATAAATATGTGGACTCAATACCCAAAGAATATGATTGTACAATAAATACAGTCATACTGGCAAATATACAGCTTATCAGAGACAGAAAAAAAATCATCTTATTATTTCATATTTGATCTTTCCTGCTTGATATTTGCTTTCAGTACAATTTTACAAAACTTTTCCATATCACAAAAGTATGAAAGATATATTTTTAGCCTGGTATCCATCTCTGTGTGACATGAGAATATTTTGTTTTCACTTGACTTTAATTGAAAGTGTTTGCAGAGTTTAGAAAATATGCTAATTCTAGCAAATAGAGCAAGATATAAATCCAAACAACAACTAAATAACTTTTTAATTATATAAACTGTTAAAACGCAGATGGGAGATAAGAGGGGAGAATATGTTTTGGCAACCAGTTGGGTTTTATTTAAATTTCTCTCCACTAATAGATTAAAACTACGAGAGTGACCTATTAACAATATTTTTCTATGAAAAATGAAATTTCAACCTCCTGTAGATGAAGCAATATATCAGCATTGCAGCATTTTTCATAGTACTGAACATACTTTTAGAGACATTATTTTGAGACAACTCCATTTTTTGCAGCAATACATTATCAGAACAGCTTTCAGAGATGATATATTACTGTAAGCGTGCCACTATCCAAAGGTAGATTCAAAAGACTAGAGTGTAGACAGTCAACATTTTCTCAGCGCCGAATTTAAACAGTAGCATTAAATCACCTTCGCTGGAACCATTACAGTAACTGATCAACCCTGTCATTTGCTGGAAAAACACAAGTATTCAATCTTTAAGATTCTCTTAATGTTACTTGGCTACTATGCAGTAAAATGTCAGGTTCATCCAGTTCTAACTGCATTCTAAATATAAGAACAAATAAATGTCAAATAAGGTTTAAACCTTTGGGATATTTTGTAGAGCATTACAAGATTATATTGTATCTGGGGGCCGGGACACTTCAGCAAGCAGTGATCTTACATGTAAGTGCATTTTTAAATCTATGCCTTTTTTGTGCTTACATACTTGGGAAGTTTTACCCATACAGTACAGACCAAAAGTTTGGACACACCTTCTCACTCAACGATTTTTCTCTATTTTCATTACTATGAAAATTGTAGAATCACACTGAAGGCATCAAAACTATGAATTAACACATGTGGAATTATACATTACACTTTACAAAAAAGTGTGAAACAACTGAAAATATGTCTTATATTCTAGCTTCTTCAAAGTAGCCACCTTTTGCTTTGATTACTGCTTTGCACGCAGAAAAGGTGAACGGATGGACTCTAGACTATAAGACATTTTCACTTGTTTCACACTTTTTTGTAAAGTGTAATGTATAATTCCACATGTGTTAATTCATAGTTTTGATACCTTCAGTGTGATTCTACAATTTTCATAGTCATCAAAATACAGAAAAATCTTTGAATGAGTAAGTGTGTCCAAACTTTTGTTCTGTACTGTATATACTTAATTGCAATGTGTCTTGAATCTTGGTTTGATGCTTTAAATATATACATAAACATGTATGGACTCTCATTACTTAGCAGCCTCCGTATTTATCTAATTTTGTGATGCATTTATTTTAAATTTCAAATACATTTCTTTTTATGGGTTATGTAATTTATTGGCTTTCCTAGCTCTCCTTTTGTCAGAGATCCATGCAGTGGTTCATTCAACTTTTCTCCTTTTGCAAAATGAAATGAAACTGCTAGTCAAATGGTCATTTTCATTGTACATGGCTCTGCATTCTGAAGTTCAGTAGTGGCACAGAAGGATGCAAGCACACATCAAGCAACTAGCAAAATAAGCATGAGCAAAGTTAAAGTGGGTATACAGTTTCAAAATATAACACCCTAAATGGTTTGATTAGTTCTGAAAATAAGAAAATTGCTTCTTCGACTCTACCTTCTACCTCATTTTACCAATACAGCCAATCACTGGGCTCAATGGTCATACCTAGATAGACAGTAGAAAACTGCGCAGCACAGTGGTCCTGAGTTGTGCTTGTGACTTTACTGCTGCAGTAATGTTGATAGAGACTTACAATTTTAATAAGGCAAAACCATAACTTTGTGAGCATACTTAAATAAGGCATGTATACAGTTTATTAGATATCAATATTCCTAAACGTAAAACAAACTCCAAGTATCAGATTGAAAACAATTAAAACTATTAAAGTCAACCAGTCAAATGGCATATATTTTTTTTCCCTCAAACTGCCCTGAAAAAAACTTAATTTTATAAGTAATATGCAGGTTCAGGGTGGAATGTGGTGTCTCATGTCATGGCACTAGTGATGGGCGAGCACTGAAATGCTCGGGTGCTCATTGCTTGGGTCGAGCAAATAGGAATGCTCGGGTGCTAAACCCGAGCAATGAGCCCAATGTAAGTCTATGGGAAACTCAAGCATTTTTCCGGCACCCCCTGGCGATCTGAAGAGGGACTAGAAATTGCGGAAATTGATGCGAACAGTGATCAAATGACATGGCAACAGCATGGGGAAGACCCCTGGAAGTATTTGACTCCCAGGTAACAGCTGTAAAAAATATTGTCAGAGTCTTGCGCCATTTTTACAGACTCACAATAAAACATATAAAAACGAAACCAAAATATATTTTCCTGGGAAATAAGTTAAGGAAGGAACATCCTTTGCAGGGTAATGTCTTGTATATAAGGCAAAATAAATAACCAACAACAAAAATGCTTCTCCACACCTTGGGCTATGTTCACACAGAGCATTTTTGATGCGTTTTTGAACATTGCTTTCAACCAAGACAAATGCATTCACTGGGAAATGCAATCCTAACTTTTTACAACCTTATCTGGCCATGCGGTGTGTGACACATGGGCAGACACATCCTATTTCATTTATGAAGGAGGGACTCTGAAAGTCACAAAGCCTATTTTTATGGGGCCATCAGGCGGCCTTTACTATTCTTAAAAGGCCAGTAGTCGGCCCTCACTATTCTTAGAAAGCCATCAGCCGGCTATGCTTTGTTGTTCCCATTATTAAACAGTGGGTCTCCTATACTGTTATTGTGCATGCTGTGAGTGGCATGACTGCCCAAAATTTGGAAGCACTTAAATACTCCTTTGAAGAGACATACAGGAGGGCCTCATGAAAACAATGTTCCCATTATCAGGAAGTGGGTCTCCCATAGTGTTTGCCTATGCAGTGAATGAAAGGGCTGCCAAAAATTTGGAGGCACTCCAAAGCCCCTTGAAAGAGATGTGGAGGAGGGCCTCATAAAAAAAGTTCCTATTAGAAAGGAGCGGGTATCCTATACTTGTAATGCCCATGCACTAAGTGTATGGGCTGACAAACATTTACCCCTGGGGGTATACATGAACATACTGTATAACAAAATTTTTTTACGAGCATAATAAACACCCTTTTAAAAAGTTATTTTGGTGTTGCATCACGTACCACGGTCACCCTGGTGATATGGTGGTGGAAGATAAGGATGAGGAGAAGGAGGAGGACAAAATCAAATAGCCCAAATCAAGAAGCGTAAACCCATGTGTGGGTGTGAAGAGGTGAATGGGAATAGACCTCCCAAAAAAGACACTAGATTTGAGTTTATGTTATGCTGCTATCATTTGGTGATGTTGAGAAGTCTGGCCCAATCAAGCCCTTGTTCATTTTTATAAGAGTCAGCCTGTCAGAATTTTCAGTCGATGTGCTTATCAGTTAGAATTACACCAGAGACACTAAAAACACGCTTTGACAAAATGCTAGCGGCAGGGAAGGCCATGACCTCCAAGGCATAGAGAGTGAGTTCATGCCACGTGTCCAACTTGGATACCCAGTAATTATAAAGCACAGAGGAATCACAGAGGACATTGGTATGGTCAGCAAGTTAATCCATCAGCATCTTCCCAAACTTTGCACTCCTTGCGAGAGTACCCCACGACTCAGGGCCTGAGCGATGGGAGGGTCTGAGAAAACTTTCTCCCAGAACTTTGACAGTATTACACTGATTCTGCTGGATTGGAGTTGTGTCTCTCTCACCTGTACTCTTTGATGGTTGTCCAACGAACTGTGACCTCTGCTGCCTGTGTTTAAAGATGGGAATTTTTTTAAAAAATTCAACAACAAGGGCCTTCTGATACTGCCCTATTTTAGTAGACGTGTCCGCCTCGGGAATAAGAGATAGAAAGTTCTCCTTGTAGCATGGGTCTAGAAGTGTCTCCAACCAGTAATGACTGTCACTGAAAATTTGGAGAACGCGAGGGTCACGGGAATGGCAGCATAATGTAAACTCAGCCGTGCATGCCAGACTGCTAACAGGCAAGACTTCTGTGTCCTCACCAAGAGGACGACTGACCATGCTGTCCTCCTTCTCCTCCCTGTCCTCAGGCCATCCACACTGAACAGACGAAATGACAGTTGTGCAGGTAGTACCATCTAAAGTGCGCGAAACTAGCTCCTGTTCTTCTCCTCCTCATCTTCCTCATTGCCACACAATCCATATTGGGATGAGAAGAGTCAGGGCTGTGTGTTATCACCCTGTAAGGTTCCTTGCTCCATCTCATCTTGCTCCGCCTGCAATGCATTCTCTTTGATTGTGAGCAGAGAGTGTTTCAGAATACAGAGAAGAGGGATGGTGATGAAAATGATGTAGCTGACTTTCTAAAATGGGCATGCAGGCAGCGTACTTTGACAAGCAGCTCCGGCAGCTCCGGGTAGGTTTTGAGAAACTGTTGAACCACGAGGTTAAGTACATGGGCCAGGCATGGTACGTGTGTGAGCTCATTTCGCCTCAGAGCCGCCACCAGGTTATAGCCATTGTCACACATAACCATGCCTGGCTGTAGGTTTACCTGTGTCAGCCACAGATCTGCCTGATCTTTCAGAGCAGTCCACAACTCTTCAGCATTGTGTGATTTGTCACCTAAGCATATTAGCTTCAGTACAGCCTGTTGCCGCTTGGCTGAGGCAGTGCTGCAGTGCTTCCAGCTTGTGACTGATGTGGAGAAGGAGGCTGAAGAAGAGAAGGAAATGCAGGAGCTGTAGACTGTGGGGGCAACCCTGATTGAACTAGGGCCTATAATCCTAGGCGTTGAGATGACGTGTTCCATCCCAAGGTCCGACTGGGTCCCGGCTTCCACTATGTTAACCCAGTGTGCCGTCAGCGAGATGTACCGTCCCTGTCCACAAGCACTTGTCCATGTGTCCTTGGTTAAGATAATTTTCCCAGTAACTGCATTGTTGAGGGCACGGCTAATATTGTGGGACACATGCTTGTGTAATGCGAGGACGGCACACAAAGAGAAAAGGAGGTGTCTAGGGAACTGAGAATGGAGGGACGGCCATCGCCATCAGGTTGCGGAAAGCTTCCTTCTCCATGAGCCTGAAAGGCAACATTTCGAGCGCAATCAGTCACGAAATGTGTGAATTTAGTAGCGTTGCCTGTGGAGCGATGGCTGCATATTTGCACTTGCGTTCCAAGGACTGGAGTATGGACAACTGAACGCTGCGCTGGGACCAGGACGTGGATGTGCTTGATGATCGTGCTAGTTGAGTGTGTGCAACGATAGGTGCAGGGCAGGAGGCATCTTTGCATGCACCATGGACAGGGGATTGGCTTGCATGCACAACAGCAGAAGAAGTAGTAGTGTCACCCGCAGATACTGTTCCTGGACCCTGGGGTTCAGCCCATAAAGTCAGGTGTTTTGCTGCCACGTGCCTGATCATGCTGGTGGTGGTCAGGCTGGGAGTTTTGCTACCCCTGATGATGCTGGCCTTGCAGGTGATGCAAATGACCTTTTTGGGTTTTTAGCATTGTCTTTAAAAACAACCAGACTCGAGAAGACCTAACAGTTGTACTGACAACTTCCGTCATGTTGATGTTAAGGGAATAGTTGCCCGCCTTCTGTCTGTGGCCACCACACTGCTTCTTCCTGCCTGTTGGGGTGCTATGCCTCCCTCCCCTTGTGTGCTTCTGTTCTCGCTCTGCATATCCTCCTGCCAGGTTGGGTCAGTTACTATATCATCTACCACCTCGTCTTCCACTTACGCACCCTGGTCCTCCTTACTTTCTGGCAATTGTCTCATCATCGTCCACCTCTTGTGACACATCCCCACCATAGTATTCATCTGACCTTGACTGCTCAAATATTTGGGCATTGCTACATGCGATCTCCTCTTGCCCTGCTTCAAGTGGACCAGGTGAGAGGCCCAAATCTATAAATGGAAAAGTGACCAGCTCTTCGGAGTGTCCAAGTGTGGGATCAGTTGTATCTGGGCACTCGGCATGGCAGGAGGATCAGCATGAGGAATATGTGGTCCAGACTCACAGCTACTGAGACTTGACCA
>VIAB01043448.1:7468-17922 GCA_009801035.1 Oophaga pumilio
GCACTCACTATTCTGCTGGTGGAGTCCTTGTGTACATACATTACAGAGCTGCATTCTTCTAGATCTAGAAGCTTCAGAGCTGAGATTCAGAGTCTACATTCTGTGCCTTGGGGCATCAGTGGCAGGATGGGCTGCTGGTATGTACTCACAAGCTGTGTATTGGCTGTGCTTGCTTTATGTGACCGCTCTGTCCCCATTGGGTGTTCTCTTCTCCAGGCTCTTCCAGCATCTCTTGGCTCACTGACAGTAGCAGATGAGAATCCTCTCAGATTTGTGTTGTTCTGTAATTTGGATTTTATTTGCGTAAAAAATATCTACAGTAATTTCTCCGGGGATTGGGACATGGCAAATACCAGTGAAGGTGCTCAGTTTCCAGACTGGAGCGTTACAGAAAACCTCTGTCTAGAGACAGAAATGGGAACTAAAACCATTCTGCACATAAAAGCCAGAGTGAAAATGTGGGAATGTCAGAGATTGGGTTTTGCTCTGGGCGCAGACTTCTCACCACACATTTTTGGTTGACTTTTACCTTCCATCCATTCAGCAGAGGAATGGGATAATTACTTGGTCTCTTCCCCAGCCAGGGCTGTTATCAGGAAAACCTCATTACCAACTATCTCACCTTGCTGTCAGTGAATAGGAGCATTTGTAGAGAACCATACAGACAGAATACATGACTGTGGAGGGTTTGCTACAATTGTATCCATTCTGGAAAGTCTGAGTTGTGGAATCTATTGAACACTGATACATTGTAGCAAACTCTTAGGACAGGGAGAGACTGTGGTGCCTAGGGTGTTGTCTGGAGAGAACCATGATGGGCACTGCAGTCCTCCAGGTAGACAGTTTGTGTCTCTGACGCTGTGATGAGACAGACCCAGCAATTCTATTCACAAGTTAATATTTTTATTATTATGATTTTAGAAGTATTTCCCCGGGGCGGTCACATGAGGACGCACAGAGCAGCACCTGGTCCTGGGGGCTCCGCAGGAACTTGTTCTCTGTACATTGTGCCTGTGCACATCACACGGAATCATCGGAGGTCTCGCACAACCCGGAACATCACAGAACACATGTACAGTTGCAATGAAAATGTTTTCTGCCCTCATTATAAATCTGGTTCAGTAAAATTAGAAACTCATTGCTGTTTGCAATAAACTAATGAAACAAGAACAATGTAAATATCTGAAGACAAGTAATATAACAAGTGGTTTCTCCAAATTCACCACAAAATGATACCTTTTCTAATTCCTGCAATCTGAGGATTATTATCCCCTTCATGACCAGCGCCTTCATTAGTCAAGTTCCTCTGGCTGTTAAATCCTGCTGCAGATGTGATGTATAGACATCAGCTTCTAGAAGCATTCCTGAGGAGTGGCAATGGCTTCTTGGAATGTTAAGAGAGTGGTCCAAAAAGATATTGTACAACCTAGAAGGATACAAGATACAGCAGCATTGAATGTTCTTAGAGATCCAGCTGGAAGCAGAGTTCACTTAGGAGCACCAGCTGCACTACCTGGACTTGGCAGGGAGAGGAGGCTGTCACTGGCTGCCACCAAATTTCTCAGAAGACAGGTGCGCAAAAATCCTTGGGTTACTGCAGAAGACCTGCAGCAAAATTTTAATGGTAGCAGGCACTGAGGTTTTAGCTTGCACAGTAAGGCATGTACTAAATGTCCGAACTCCAAGGCATCAACTCTACTGATCCAAAAGTACAAGATATGTCACTTCTAATATGTTAAAAACACTAGAAATAACAAAAGTGGTGGATTCTCTTCTGTGGAGCAATAGAAAAAAATGGAGGTTTCTGAGTTTATTAATAAGTGCTATGTCTGGAGGAGGAAAAATGAAGCAGAAGCTAAAAAGAACAGCCTACAGTGAAGCATGGTGGGGGCTTGATGATGTCTACAGTGAAGCATGGCAGAGGCTCAATAATGCCTACAGTGAAGTATCGCGGGGCTTGATGTCTAGAGTGAAGCACAGGGGGCTCGGTGATGTCTACAGTGAAGCATGGCATGGGCTTGGTGATATCTACAGTGAAGTATAGTAGTGGCTTGGTGATGTCTAAAGTGAAGTACGGCAGGGGATCAGTGATGTCTACAGTGAAGCATTGAGTCAGCTTTTTGATGGTAAGAGTGAAGCACAATGGGAGCATGGTGATTTCTATGGTAAATCATGGTGGTGGCTCAGTGATGTCTACAGTGACGGACGGCCCGGGCTCAGTGATGTCTACAGTGAAGCATTGATGTGACTCTTTGATGTTTATAGTGAAGCATTGTGGGGGCTCGGTGATGTCTATGATGAATAGCGGGGGCTCGGTGATGTCCAGGGGCGTAACGACCAGGGTTGCAGCAGTCACTGATGCGACCATGCCCGGTGGGTCAGGTGCCCATCAACTCCAGCAGATATGTCAACCTACAGTGAAGCAAGGCAGGGGCTTGGTGAGGTCTAGAATGAAGCATGGCTGGGGCTCTGTGATATCTACAGTGAAGAATGGCGGGGGCTCGGTGATGTCTACACTGGCACATGGGGGCTCAGTGATGTCTTAAGTGAAGCATGGCGTGGGCTCGGTGATGCCTACAGTGAAGCACTGCAGGGCTCGGTGATGTCTAGAGTAAAGCATGGCAGTGACTCGGTGATTTCTACAGTGAAGAATGGCGCCGGCTAGGTGATGTCTGCAGTGAAGTATGGCAGGACTCAGTGATGCTCTAAGGTTGGAAACCTGCAACTTGTGAAAGACAAGATGGATTTAATCAAGTATCAGGAAATCCTAGGAGAAAATGTAAATGTAAGGAGCTGAAGCTTGGGTGTCATTGGACCTTCTAACAGGGCATTCATCACATGTACCTCATTGTCCACATTTCAGAAGTCCTGTAAACTTTTATAGCAGCCATCAAAGTCACCTGAACCTCATAGAAAATCTTTAATGGGATGTGGAGAAGGCAGCTGCAGCAGACCCAAGAACATTAGTGACCTGGTGGCCATTGCCCATGGGGACTGGGGTAAAATTACGCACTAATGCTGCCAGTAGCTGGCATCTGGCTATACATCACGTCTTCAGCAGGTTATAACAGCCAGAGGAGCTGTAGTAAGTACTAAAGACACTGGTCATCAGTGATGAATAATTCTGAGACTGCAGCAGTCAGTAAAAGTGGCATTTAACGCTGAATGTGGAGAAAGCACTTGTTATATACCTTGTGTGCTGATATTGGGGTTGGAAAATCGTATGTTACGATGAAGTGTGGAGAGGTGAGACGGGAGACACCTACAGATCATGTGTGGAGATGTATGTAACCCTATTAACGACCCTATTCTGTGGCCCTGCCCACATGGCTGTTGTCTGTCCCATCAGGCCTGGATGGCAGCTCTCAGCCACCACTATCCCTGATACCTGTCAGCTGCCGGCACAGTGTGATTACAGGTCTCAGTGTAACATCAATGACATTTTGGAGAGGGCGGCGCAGTGGGGGCTGTTACAACCTGCAACCGGCAGCAAGATCAGAAGCAGCAAATTGGCCCTGAACGTGTGACAGGGTGTCAACAGTGGATTACGGTGATGTCTCACTCCGCGCGGCCAGCTAGGCGCTCTCCTACTGACGAGCTCCCTGTGCCTCACGCCTCGGCCCCACAGTGGATTCCTCTCTATTGTCCTGAAGGTGGATTATTTCAGAAAAATGATCCAGATAAAATATCAGAACAAAAGATAAGTTATGAGCAAAGGCGACCAGCAATCCAAGGAGACCCCGACCAATCCTCGGTCCTAAGGGTGTCTGCCAACGCTGCAACGACTGCACAAACGACGAGCAGAGAAATGGCGACTCCGCCTGAAACTACTCTCACATTACTCTAGATCATTATTAACGGTCATTAATAGATTGTTACTGCAGACTATTACCTCTGATCATTACTGATGGTCATTAATAGATTGTTACTCCAGATTGTTACTGCAGACTATTACCTCTGATCATTAAGGTGGCGTTCACATTTTTTCAAAAATTGTTAAAAGTTTTACTGTGATTGCAGATAAAAACGAATTGCGGAGGCAACAAGTGCAGGCAGCCCGACGTAGATTGTTACTGAACATCATTACCATAGCTCGATACCGCAGATGGTTACCTCTATTACTGTTACCGCAGATCGTTACCTGTTACCGTAGATTGTTACCTCTATTACTGTTACCGCAGATCGTTACCTGTTACCGTAGATTGTTACCTCTATTACTGTTACCACAGATCGTTACCTCTGTTACCATAGATTGTTACCTCTATTACTGTTACTGCAGATTGTTACCTCTATTACTGTTACCGCAGATCGTTACCTCTGTTACCATAGATTGTTACCTCTATTACTGTTACCGCAGACTGTTACCTCCGTTACTGCAGATTGTTACCTCTATTACTGCTACCGCAGACTGTTACCTCCGTTACTGCAGATTGTTACCTCTATTACTGTTACCGCAGACTGTTACCTCCGTTACCGCAGATCGTTACCTCAGATTCTTACCTTGGTGCCACTTTCTTTCTTTTCTGCACATTTTTGGGATAGAAAATAAAATTTTGTAAGTTTTGTACCAAAATTGTATAAATGACTAAAGCAAAAAAAAGAAGCAGCCTGAATAAATACTTTTTCCAATTTTGGATTACTTTATTACATTTTATTACATTTTTTCTTTGGTTGATAAATGAAATCACTGTGCATTAGTGAGCAGACCCCAGTATACCACACTGATCATTCTCCGCAGGTCCTGCCGATATCACAGGTCTCCGTCACCACGTCGTGTTGAGTGCTGGGGTCCGGTGCCTCACTGATGTGAGAAGGCTATACAGACAATGGAATATAATAGTTGTTCTTGTGGCCCCAAGATGGGCTGTGGAAAACTGATCCCTAGTCCTGATCTGCCCTAGTAAATATGTGACCCCAACTGTGGAACTTATTAACGCATGTAACAATTCCCGCCATTGTGTTCTGCAGGAGGAGTCCACAGAATAGTGCTCAGTTGTGGCTTCCCCTGATTTCCAAAGTAACTGACCGCAGTAGATCTGTGGGTCATCCATTCATTAATCCCTCTTCCCAAATAGGTGGAAACATTAGTTAAGGTTTCCCCTGACCACAAGGGACTAGATACGGTATATATGTCGGATAGAGCAGCTAAGCAGCCACAGCTCTGAGGTTCGGGGGGTGCTGAAGCGCTCCTCTCATTCCTCGTTGCTCCTCATGGGCGGAGCCTCTCAGCACCACAGCCTTCTACTTGATTTTGCTTTGGTGTCTCCTGCCCTGCGCTCCTCTTACTATAAGTTGGCGTTTGTAGGTGTTTTTGGGTTGTGATGGGGCAGGGAATTGGCACTTTTCAATAGTTTTCTTTTGAGATCATCTGTGCAGCTGCCTCAGAACCTAATGATGCGGATGAATGCCGATTTGTAATGTCTCTCTGTGCTTTGGGCATACAATTAGTGCGATGTAGAAGCGTCAGGCTGTGGCCGGTGATTGCCCGGACGGAAATGAATCACCATGACATAATCATGGACATGATGACGATGAGCTCAGGGAGTGGGGGAAAGTGTCCTGTGCTTAGGATGGAAGACTCCGAATGATCGGCGGTGCAGACATCTCCAGACAGAGCCGTGACTCCTCTATGACGCCACATTATCTTGAGGGAAGCCGTCCTCACCGCCAGTCAGATCCTGTCATTCAAGCCGCAGGGTGAAACGCAACTTGCTGTCAGGACAGAAAATCAGAAAAGAAGAAAAGACTAGTGAAGGAAAAGTAATGACTCCCATCAGCGCCTGAGACAATGAGCCGATACACTCAGCCAGGAGTCAATATTAAAGGGCCACTCCGCTCACAGCACGGTATCTGCAGCAAGGTACTCACCAGTAGCCAATGTGGCCACCATTAGAGCTCTGCATTCTAAAGGCCCATTCACACGGGATGAAAATCAGCAAATAAAGGCTCATAAGTAAGCTCCATAAACATGGCACCGTTCAGCTCCAGCTCGCGAAGCAGCAAAAGTAGCGCTCATTCGGTGATCGAATCTTTTATGCTGGGTGGACATAACTGTCATAGGCAGCACATCGCCCCATATATACAGAGGATGTGCTGCCAACAAGATGCTAGCTGTATGGACACATTGTATCACTCATCGTTCTGCCACACATAGTGTATCCCGTCCCGTGCGATCAGCGTATACTGCACCATGTGCACAGTGTACACCACCCCGTGCACTCAGCGTATACCATACCTCATGCCCACAGCATATACTACTCAGTGCCCACAGCGTATACCACCCAGTGCCCACAGCATATACCACCCAGTGCCCACAGCGTATACCACCCAGTGCCCACAGCGCATACCACCCAGTGCCCACAGCGTATGCTGCACCTCGTGCACACAAAGGATGGGCTGTGGACTTCTATAAAACCTAATATAACTAAAAAAATGATTGTTCTCATTAGGAGAAACTACATAATAATCTTGTAGTGATGAGACCTAATGGCTGAGATATCAGTGAGGTCACACCATGGCGCTGCAGACTGCGGAGGTCTCGTCATCGGGCACCGTATAAAAAAGTATGTGAAGAAACACAAGTATATACACAAATATAATAATAATATAATATCAGGTCTCTGCTCTTTGTACAGATTTGTGTTTGTTCAGCTCCTTTCTTCCACATGATGACGAGACCTCCGCAGTCTGCAGCGCCACGAGGTGACTTCACTGAGATCTGTCGGCCAGTAGGTCTCATCACTACAAGATGATTTTCTTTTTTCTCCCACTGAGAACAATCAATCTTTCTTCAGCTGGTGACACGGAACTGAAACCTTTCTTTTAATTAGAAAAAGTAACAAAGAAGATGTTGCCTTCCTGAGGGTGTATACAGTATGTATGTGGTTAGGGAGGCTGCGGCTGTGTAACCGTGCAGATCTGAATGCCGCCATATTGAGGGACAATATTTGGGGCCCTCAGCCGCTGATCTCTCCCGAATCAGGCACCTGTGAATTTCAGCTGGACCCCGGATGAGGAATGTGCGGGGGTGGGGAATGAGCTTCCATTATAGGATTTGGAAAGTGAATGTTTAAATTCTCCCAAAACAAAAGAGGAGTCAGAGTGCGAGGAGCGGAGAGCACAATGCGTCCTCAGAGTGCAAGGGACCCTGCAAAACGCCAGAGCTAAACAGTGGCAGAAAGAATAGGATTAGCGGAATAATGCCGTCACCCGATGGTGCGCTCAGCATTCCTGTGTGCCGCGCAGCCTCGCACGGCCCCATTGTTTGTCTGTCCCTTGACACCTAATTTATGGTAATCTGTGTGTCCTAAAAGTGTCTATGAAAGCAGCAAACTGTGACGAGCGGAGTGCGAGAAGTTCTGGAGGACCCCCCATAATGACCCCCGTAGGATTCCTGCCCCTTTTATTCACTATATGTATTATGAGGTGCACTTTAATTTGTGGAAAATGAAATACATAAAACACCATATACTTAAAGGACCGGTCTCCTGCACGACGTTACGGTTTTATTTTTAGCTTTAAAAAAGAAAAATCCTCACCATTTTGAAGATCTCTGCTTGCTATGAAAGAATGGAAATCATTTATTGCTTCCATACTGGGCTGTGAATGTACAACTGGCTGGGGGTCTGGTACTATGTGTCAGTGCAGGTAACAGCTGTCATTCTAACATCCGAGCCCGAAGAGCGACTTGTGCAGCTCTCAGACGATCGTCCACATTGTAACAAATCATCAGCTGTGAGAACTATTCCTCTAAAGTTTATCATCCTCTAGATACAGACCTCAGTGTTTTTAATCACTGCGAGGAAGCAGAGATCCTGAAAAGCCGAGTCGTCGTCTACAAATTGGTTAAACCTTTCTTGAAGATGGGACCGGCCCTTTAAAATAACACAAATCGTAGAATTCAAAAAAGTGGCATTGTGCCAGTAACAAAATCCCAGAGAATATCAGTGGAGTTACAAAAATATCATCCGGCGTCCTGATGATGGATCTTCTCTGGGGGTGAAGTTACTGTGATTGACACGGACTGTGACAACATCGGACCGGCCACTTCCGTGAATTCCACGTCACTACATTTACTGGAGTGAGCACAAGTGTGGGTCACAGTTTACACACTGAAGACATTAGGCACATTTATGTCTTAGGAAAACTGAAACCCACAACAGGACTCAGCAGATTCCAGGAGACAGTGCTGAACCCCCTCCAGGTACAGAGAAGAGGGTCCTACATGACACTGACACAACCGCAACACCGTGACACTACCACAATATGTGACACCACCACACCGTGAAAAACCACAATATGTGATACCACCACAACACCACCACAATATGTGATACAACCACAATATGTGACACACCATGACACAACAGCAACACCTTGATACACCCACAATATGTGACACAACCACAATGAGTGATTCAACCACAAGGTTTGCCATTCAACATTAAGACACACAGTGCCGCTGACTGACCTGGAGAGCTGGAGGACGGACTCACCGTCATCAGTACCTCCTGGTTATCTGCCAACGCCTGCTTAGCTAAGTACCGCTCTCTCTTCACCTTTATCTCCACCGACTCGGGAATATCTGGGACCATCCAGTCTATACAACGTAGACTGAAGAAGACCACATGCTAGAGGGGGAGACATAAGATGGAGTCAGAAGATCCAGAAGCCAAAGAACCCAGAGCTGGTGCCCGAGCCGTCCACGACTGTAGACCTCAAGATAACAGTAGTCACAGGCCCCCGATTCATCGTTGTCTTTGCAGATTTCTTTTCTAGAATTTAAAATGGTTCTATCAGTGACCCCGATGTTTGCACCTTATTATATTGCGCTATTTTTAAGTCAGCATCACTTTTGTCTGTTTTGTTTTTTGACCAACAAAAATGGGCACGGATTCCTGTATCCAGATGTTTCAGCCTAATCCACTGCTGCCGTCTGGAGCACAATCCATCTAATCATTTGTTTTGCAGTTGAACACTAATATACAATATTTTAAAGAATCTTGCAACCTTTTAGCTCTAAAAAGGCCCCAAAAAAGGATAAAGATAAGAAAAAATCACTTCATTGATTTTGTGCAAAATTCATCAACTTAACACAAATAAAAAAGAAAAGTCACATAAATAATCTGAGCCGCAGTGTCCAACCTCAAACGCAATAATGAATCCGAGCCGGACAGCGAGGAGCTTCCAGTAGAAGAGCGTGTATTTCCCATCTTCATCCCGGAAAGCTTTGTATCTGCAGAATAAAGAGCAGGATACTGGGGAGACGCGGAAATCTCTACAGCGCCACAGAGCGTAGAGAACCATGGCTACTTCTGAGAATTGCCAGTCACGGACGTCACGCACCCACCAGATTCAACCACACCCCACCAGGCCCACCCGCACTCCACTAGGCTCACCTTCACTCTACCAGGCCCACCCGCCCCCTCCAGGCTCACCTGCACCCCTCAGCCTCAACCACCCCCACCAGACTCACCTGCACCCACCAGCCTCACCCACACCCTCCAGGCTCACCTGCACCCTCCTGGCTCACCCGCACCCTTCAGACTCACCTGCACCCACCAGCCTCACCCGCACCCTCCAGGCTCACCCACGCCCTACTCGCTCACCCGCACCCTTCAGACTCACCCGCACCCTCCTGGCTCACCTGCACCCTCCAGGCTCACCTGCACAGGGTATGGTTTGCTGAAATATAGCTGTGCGGAGAGTAGGACAAGCTGAAATTTAGGTATCCCTCCAGGTGGCTGTCGTACTCGTACTGGTAGAGGAGACGCGGGAGGAAGTCCGAGGTGAAGGCAATGAGAAAAGCCTGGAATGAGGAAAGTTCGGCCGTTGTCTGGATGATGTGATGTTGGCATCACGTGTCTCCATGACTGGTACTTACATTAACTATAACTGAAAACTGAGACAACGCCTCCAGAATGAGAAACCAGACCCCGATATGCTGCGCCCGCTCTGCCACCGGTCGCCGGTATTCACACACAAACTTCTGAGCATCAAGTCGAATTTCAACCCAGTTATTGAGTAGGGCGAATAAAGGAGCCAGGGGGAAGGCAGCCACGAAAATGGTGATGAAGCCGAACTGTATGACTGAGACAGAGAAAGAATCTGCCAGTCAGAGAATACATACAACGAACGCCCACCAGCAGCGGGGTCTCTACCGTCAGAGGGGGCATTGTGACATGGCTGATTGTCTGTGCACGGCAGATGCCAACCGCACCAGTGCAGAGTGGTGACATTACAGCATCTTGGACATTGTACCACCCTACCACTCACCCATCTCTAGGTACTCCTCGAAGAGACCCTCACATTCAATCAGCTCGTAATCCTCTTCCCAGCGCTGCGGTTCCTCCAAGATCTGGTCACCTCGCACCTTAGCGAGCTGCCTCCGCTGCCGCCAGGACTTCACCTTACTGTCAGATATATAATGGAGGGGCAGTATGTAATGTATCACT
>VIAB01043453.1:602-13356 GCA_009801035.1 Oophaga pumilio
CAATGTCTGAGGAAGCCTCACTAACGACAATGTCTGTGAAAATGCTGAGGTAAATGTTGGTGTGATGTATGATTTGGTCATTTTTTACCTCATACATTATATCATATCTAAACACGTTCAGTAAAGCTCCAGCTACCAAGCCTTGAATTACGGCGTCCGACATTTTCTAAGCTACAAGTTATCAGACCTCCAACAAAATGGCGCCTGAAGTACAGTCTAAGCATTTTAACTCACTTGCAAGTGGAGAATTTTAAAGCATGCGCATTGCAGTTCACTGCTTATACCACACCCCTTTATTTTTTTCCGGACACCGTGTCAGTAACCAATAGAATTCAAGAGTGGGCGTGTTTCTTCTTGTGGCGCCGAATCTACTTTGGCGCGAAAGTAGTCTTTTCGCGCGCTTTCGGCTGCTGGTGAGGTCGCCGTCTTTTCCGTTTCTCCTTCTTCTTTATCATCATGTCCGGCTTCGACGATGCCGGTGTTTTCTACAGCGACAGCTTCGGAGGAGAGCAGCAGGCCGGCGATGAAGGACAGGCCAAGAAGTCGCAGCTGAAGAAGCGCTTTAAAGAATTCCTGCGGCAGTATCGCTATGGCACCGACCGCACCGGCTTCACCTATAAATACAGGTCTGGTCGGGCACATAATGTAGAGCTGCACGGATAGTGATGATTTGTAGGTCGCTTACGGCTGATCGGCCGATCTGATCGGTTCGTAATTGAATGTATTGTCAGACGTGATTGTTGAGTGTTTTTTTTGTGTTGTAATTCTAATAATGGTGGAAGCAATGTCAGATATTTGCTGTCACTGGGTAATAAGGGGTCTTGATTGCTGGAGACCACCAATTAGGTGGGTCCCCCCCTGTGATTGGGCCAGTAGTCTACATATGGGGCTACTGGAGAGAGATGAGCAGTGCAGCCTGTGTCAGCCCCATAGGCCATGACTGAAGTGAGACCCTGCATGGGGAATCACAGGGGACCCTTGTGATTGGTGGGGAGCCCTGGGGTCAGACTTTTTAATAAAGGGGTATTCCCAAAACCTCTTATTTTGGGGTTATGTCACTCTACCTCCCAGCCTCCTGCTGTACCCCACTGATTGAGAGCACCATTCACTTAAAGGGGTTGTCTGACCTTGGGCTACAAGTCTGCAATCACTCTGACAGCAGACTCGAGTCCTCTTGTGGGCAGTGCGAGGATGCGCCAGCGCCGGTCACGTGACTGCACGTGTGATTTTTCATACTTGCAGTCACGTACAGACTAGACGTTATCAGCCTCGTTCAATTCAAGTGTATTGAGTGAATCCGGACACGTCTAGTTTGAATGTGGCCGGAAGTATGGAAGTCATACTAGGGACTGTAGATGTGATGTGAACGGAGCCTTAGGCCGGGTTCAGACGGGCGTATTTTGCGGGCCATATACAGGCCACAATGCCCCGACAGACTGGACTTGTAGGGTTGTCGGTTGTCACTCGGCAGGGCTTTCCTGTTGGTGGATTGTAACTGCTGCTCTTTGATTTCAGAGATGAACTCAAGCGTCACTACAACCTGGGAGAGTACTGGATTGAGGTGGAGATGGAAGATCTGGCCAGTTTTGATGAGGAACTTGCAGATTACCTGTATAAGCAGCCGACAGAACACCTTCAGCTGGTAAGTAATATCCTGCTGGAGTCTGCTTCTTGGAATGATCCTCTCCTGCGGGAGCTCTAGTATGTTCGGTCATGACATCTTTTCACCTGCTCTGTCCTCAATGCCATGTTTTTTTAGCTGGAGGAAGCCGCTCAGGAGGTGGCTGACGAGGTGACCCGTCCGCGTCCTGCAGGGGAAGAAGCTGTGCAAGAGATCCAGGTCATGCTGCGCTCTGATGCCAATCCTGCAAACATTCGGAGTCTGAAGGTATTCATAATGATGCAGTTTAGTCTGCTTGATGTCAAAGAAGCTGTTATCTCCTTGATTATTTTTTTAAGGGTTTGTCCACTACTCCCGACAACCCCTTCTCAATCACTGTTTCCCCCAAGTAAAATAACACCTATATTAAACTACAGTGCCTGTGCCATTCAGCGCTGTCTGTGCTGGTTCTCCCGGGGCTCCCTTGACAGTCACATAATGCGGCCAATCTTCACTGGTTTTAGTGTCTCCTCGTTTGGATGTAACGGACATCCAGAGTAAGTGAGAGCTGTCGCATCGCTCATTTTCATTAGTTGTTGTCTGGAGGAAGGGACAGTAAAGTGGCCACTGATTGGCCACATCAGATGACAATGTCACAGGAACCCTAGGAGAGCCAGTGGGGACATAGGTGGATTGGTGATGGCACAGAAGGTGAGTCATAGCCGTTATTTTTTAAGGGGTGAACATAGTGAGTTGTCGGAGTAATAGACATTCGCTTTAAGTTTAACTTTGCAGATTATTATTTTTTTTTTATTTCATCTTCCTGTTCCATGAGTCTTAGCATTTTTTTATGCTTATGTCCATATAACCGTGAAAGGGGGCTTGTTGTATTTTATCTGCTGGACGAGAAGTAGTTTTGATTGTCACCATTCATTTTACAATTCAATGTACTGGTAGAAAAAAAACTTCCACATTTCGTGACATGGTAAAAAAATAAAAAAAAAATGTTTTTTCTTTTGCGTCTAGTTTTTAGTGTTCATTGTGCAGTAAATATCACCTGGTAGCCTAATTATTCAGGTTAGTACGATTCTGGTGATACAAAAGTGTTATTTTGTGGCTAAGGTAATTTCAGCTATTTTTTTTTTTTAACAAAGTGATTTGTCATTTTTAGACCCAGAATTTCTATGGGCTGTTTTTTGCTTTCTGAGTTGTAGTTTATAGGTTTATAGGTAGGTTTTGATCAATTATTTTAATTTTTTTTTTGTTAGGTGCAATGGCTGAAAAAACCCTGTAATCCTGACTTTTTTTCTTAAGCATAATGTACAATGTTTAGGTCAATTGGTATCTCCACATCTGTAAAAGTCAGACCAAAATATAATTTTATTTTTTTTACCCTTTAAGGGAATTCTCTTAAAAAAAAATCATTTTTAAAAACGTTTACATTTTTTTGCTGTTACAGGCAGATGCCGACTGTATAACACAGCTGGAATCTGCTGTGTGTGGAGCACCCTCAGCTCCTGAGCGCGCTCTTCACTTGTGGACCCTGGCGTAGATGTACGGAGCCATTTTTGTGTCGAGAGGATTTTTGCAGCGTCTTTACTTCATTGGCGACTACGTTTTTATTTTCCTTTTGCAGTCGGAGCAGATGTCTCACCTTGTGAAGATCCCTGGCATCATAATCGCTGCTACAGCCGTGAGAGCCAAAGCTATAAAAATCTCCATCCAGTGCCGCAGCTGCAGGAACACGATCAGTAACATTCCCGTGCGACCAGGCTTGGAGGGTTATGCAATGCCACGAAAGTGCAACACGTACGTTCATCATGCATGTAGTTTCTCTTGTCTCTTCATGCACTTCCACATACTCATTCTCTTTCTATCCCTCACAGTGAGCAGGCAGGTCGGCCCAAGTGTCCTCTGGATCCATACTACATTATACCTGACAAATGTAAATGTGTGGATTTTCAGACACTAAAACTTCAGGAGTCTCCAGATGCTGTTCCCCACGGGGAGATGCCCCGCCACATGCAACTGTACTGTGACAGGTGAGGTTGCACTTCTTGGGGAAACCTTGAGCTGGTCCCCCTCCACAGGGCTGTGGAGTCAGTAAGCCAAACCTCCCGACTCCTCAATTTCCATGACACCGACTCTTGACTCCACCAAAATGGGCTTTGACTCAGACTCCACAGCCCTGCCCCTCCAGCTTCCTCATACTGATTTAGTCTTTTATTTTTTTGTATTTTTACAAAAAAACTCACTCTCCAGGTATCTCTGTGACAAAGTTGTTCCGGGGAATAGAGTGACAATTATGGGCATTTATTCAATTCGTAAAACTGGCAAAACATCCACTAAAGGCCGTGACAGAGTAGGAGTGGGTATCCGGAGCTCCTATATCCGGGTTGTCGGTATCCAAGTAGATACAGAAGGCACAGGTGAGTGATCGTGTACTTGTCTAAGGCACCAAAGTGGGGGGATTCTAGACTATGCTGCAGTATATGGAACCGGTGGGACTATTCAGATGTTAATGCATCCCTTTAAAAATGGCACACTTGACAAAAATGAACTTTTGGACGGCAGGTGTAGTCTTGTAGTAAAGGATGATGAATATGCCAGACATCTTTTCATTAAAATGCAACACCACTCAGTCGCAGGGGAATCTTCATGATTCAGCAAAAGACTGATATAGACACTAGGGACAGGACCCCAAGCCATGCTTGAGTGAGCAAGTACACAAGTGTGCAGGCAACAGTGAGGTGCTACCTAGAAATCCATGCAAATATGCGCATGTCACTTGGGAATGGACTGCAAGACCCTGCAAGTTTTCACTGGTGACTCCAGCTACATCGTGTGAACAGGACACTTTTTTATCTGCATTACCTCTTAAGTGACTGAAATTGGAGATCTTGAATTAGGTCTCCAATTGGAAAATTGTACAATTTATTACATGCAAGCGAAACCAGAGAACGAGGGCTCATCAATTGAGCAGCATCTCTTCTTAAAATTCCACATTGTGCCATTCCTACTGGAAGAAATGTATGAATAAATTGACAACTGGGTGGTATGAGATGGGGTGTTGGGGTATACCTGTAGACTGACCAGTTGTAGCTGTCAGATTTGGGGTACCTCCTTTTGAGAAAAGAAGTTCTAATACTATAAGGGCATTTACACACGTCTTTTTCAGGTGGTTCTGCTCATAAACTCACCTGAAAAAGCGCTATACGCTCAAAATAATGAACATACACCTTTCTGTGTAATAACTTGCTGTTCATGTGGTCGACATTTGATAGTTCTTGAACCGCTTTAGGTTTCCAAAGATGCCAAGTGAGCCGAGAGGTGTTTTTTTTTTTTTTTTTTTTTTTTTTTTTTTTTTTTTTTTCTATTTTATTTTTTTTCGAGCTCTGAAACCGCTCTGTATTTTATAATAGTCAAAAAGGCTTCGAAGCGCCCGGCGTCTCTTTAAGCGTTTTACCAGTGTTTGAAAAACTGCTAATGGTTTATTCATAGTCGATTAGAGGGGAAAAAAATAGTAAATGATAAAATGCCCCAAAAAACTAAAACGGTCGGCAGCCCAAAAGATTGAATGAACTATGAAGACACATGAATGTTTCCTGAAGAATCTTGCTCTTGACAAACTCGGTGCACATACCCTAAATTTTCAGTTTATTCCTAAATTCAGGAGAGCTAACTGTCCAACGTAGTTATAACAAAAGGGCACCTCACTTTTGTGTTTAATAAGGACGAGTGTTAACTAAAATAGGATGGATTTTGGGTATAATGGTGAAATAGTCCGACCTTAATTGACCCTAAATGGATACGAACTGCTATAATCTTGTTTTATTTTCCATAGGAAGGAGTGCAGCTTGTACGGTGTCTCCTCAAGAAGAAGAGGATTTCAGACGTCTTGCTTCTAAACCTGACATCTACGAAACAATTGCTAAAAGTATTGCTCCGTCAATTTATGGCAGCACGGACATTAAAAAGGCGATTGCATGTCTACTCTTCGGTGGATCCCGTAAAAGGTACTCGTCGGGCACTATTAAATACGTGCTGCTGCTGTGGCTTAAAATGTTCCGGTTAATTACAGGGATATATTTTAGCTGAGGCAAACTGTGCACATTGGGGCTGTCAATTCAGTATTGTGGTATATGTTATTTTAACTAATCTATGGAGCATGGCTTCATGGGTGTACAAAGATGGCGTTGACAGGGATCTTTGGATGGTAATACATCAACACGTTTCACCACCAGCTAATCATTTAAATGGCTGTCAAAAGATTGACAGCAGCATCTAAATGGTTAAAGGTTGTCAGCACAGAATGACTATTCAATCCTAGTACAGCCACTCTGCGCTTGATGATGAGGCTAAACGTGTAAGTACGCCTTCCCACCTGCTTGTTTTCTTTCTACCCTGTCCATCTTGTTTGAGAGTTCTGTCTTCATGGAGCCAGAAAAGGGAAGAGATAGATGAAAAACAAGTGGGAAGATGGACTTTAATGTCTGTCACCGCTATGATGCGGCGAGCGCCTGTGCTTGGTTTGAACAGTCATTCTGTGCTGACAGTCTCTTTAAACAGCAGCAATCAGAGCTCAGCTTACACAATTGGCACCTACAGTCTATGGAGCTGCCCCTGACCCCATTCCATAGATGTACACCAGACCCATGATATTGTCACGGGTGTTTAGCAGGTTAATAAGCAGTTTTTAACTGTTCACCTATGTGGCACATCGGAAAAAGATGTGAAACAGATAAGTCCGAAATCATAATCCTGTACGCCAGTATTTGCTATGACTAATGTAAGCCAACTCATAGATGGTGTGAAACTGGAATAGACGGTCAAAAAAGGTACCAAATTTATTAAACTAAATTTGGCGTATAAGACTGCCTAGTCTGTTTTTAGAATTTAGAGAACTTTAGTAAATCCATCCCTTTGAAGTGTCAGGTTTAGAGGCTGCCGTTGGCAGCATTTGCTTAATATATATTGATAGGACGCAATGTTTTTCATTTTTTTCCTCTTCAGGCTTCCTGATGGACTAACACGTAGAGGAGATATCAACCTGCTGATGTTGGGAGACCCCGGTACTGCCAAGTCTCAGCTTCTTAAGTTTGTGGAGAGGTGTTCTCCTATTGGGGTAAGAGGCATATCTTAATCGTGGAGTGAACATTGTATTCCTTCTGCACGGCACATGCACACAGGACATATCATAGTCATACCTGCTGCCATTCGGCTTCACTATTGCAGGTTTACACATCCGGTAAGGGGAGCAGTGCGGCTGGTTTGACTGCTTCGGTCATGAGGGATCCTGTGTCCCGTAACTTCATTATGGAGGGAGGTGCCATGGTGTTGGCAGACGGAGGAGTCGTTTGCATTGATGAATTTGATAAGGTAACAGTCTGGGAAAACAAGTAGATGCTTTTCAGGGTGACTTAATCTTCAGTCCTTTTAATCATTGAAATCAAACTTTCAGATGCGAGAGGATGACAGAGTTGCCATCCATGAGGCTATGGAGCAGCAGACTATTTCCATTGCAAAAGCCGGCATCACAACAACCCTGAACTCTCGATGCTCCGTGCTCGCCGCTGCCAATTCGGTGTACGGCCGATGGGATGATACAAAGGGCGAGGAGAACATTGACTTCATGCCTACCATCTTGTCAAGATTTGACATGATCTTCATTGTCAAGGATGAACACAATGAGCAGAGGGATATGGTGAGTATGAGCTTTTATCAGTAGTGAAGATTAATAAACTCTTCCTTTACACTGTACAATTCAGGTCTCTAGTTCTAGAAATCTTATTCCTGCATTTAATTTTTTTCCCCACTTTTGTCCCCTTCAGACCCTTGCTAAACACGTGATGAATGTCCATCTTAGCGCACGGACACAGACTCAATCTGTAGAGGGAGAGGTGGATCTTAACACTCTGAAGAAATACATTGCTTACTGCAGAACGTAAGTAATGTCCTTTCTTTTGACGTTTCAACGCAACTATAAGACTTCTGTATTTTTACTTGTGTTTTTATGTCATGGCGTATAGTAAATGTGGACCGCGTCTGTCAGTGGAAGCAGCCGAGAAGCTTAAAAATCGTTATGTCCTCATGCGGAGTGGAGCCCGTGACCACGAGAGGGAGAGTGAGAAGAGATCCAGCATTCCCATAACTGTCAGGTGTGAACAGAAGTCTACTATTATACTATTGTATGCACTTGTCAAGCAACATTTTAAATGTTTTCAATCTGTGCTTTAGGATAAATGACATCTTACGTTTACCATTTTTAGTTTCTGGCTGCATGAAAAGTTGCATTATTTGTTTATAGGGGCACTGGACATTTGATTGCCAGGAGAGATGTTGAACAGACTGCCAATTGCTTTGTTCTCCCAGAGATGTGCCACCATCATATAGGGCACAGGAGCGCTCCTGTATATGGGAGTGAAGGCTGAGATGGCTGTCAGCTGAACCTGCGTTGAACAGCCATCTAATGTGTATGAGGACCAATAGGGAATGTTCAATCTGAGTAGTTTACGTTTCAGATCTTTCATCTATCTCCACCATTAAAGGAGCAGGCCATGTAACAAATCTCATCCACACGCATGAAAAAAAAAATTCCAATTAGGAAACTGATAAGCCACTTGAAATTCCATTATTTATTTTTTTTTTTCAGATTTTTTTTCTTTATTAGTCTCTACTTGTCTCCAACCCCTCACTAGTCTTCAGTGACGGTGACTTAGGAATCTTAAGTGTGTGAATGTGGGTTGTTTTTCTATTTTTGTATAAATATCAATGATTAATCTACAGGCAATTGGAAGCCATCGTCAGAATTTCAGAATCTCTCAGCAAGATGAAATTGCAGCCTTTTGCCACTGAAACTGATGTAGAAGAGGCATTGCGCTTGTTCCAGGTGTCCACACTGGATGCAGCCATGTCGGGAAGTCTCTCTGGTAAGTGTAAACCACATTCACATCTAGTTACATGGGAATTATGTGTCGGCCATATGTAATACTATACCAACCGTTCACCCCCATTCAGGAGTAGAAGGATTCACCACACAAGAGGACCAGGAAATGCTCTCTCGTATCGAGAAGCAGATGAAGAGAAGGTTTGCAATTGGCTCTCAGGTTTCTGAGCACAGCATCATCCAAGATTTTCTTAAACAGGTGGGAATGATGGAAACTGAAAATAACGGAAGTGTCAGGACTGATACCAGGAGACTGTTTTGTCATAAACCTAATTAAGAAATATTAATGTCGGCTAGTCTTTAAATTTGTGTTTGTTTTGGTTTCTAGAAATATCCAGAACATGCAATTCACAGGGTTCTGCATCTGATGATGAGACGTGGTGAAATTCAACATCGACTTCAGCGTAAAGTCCTGTTCCGTATTAAGTAATATGAACGAGTCGACCGACCCCCTGTACCAGGGAGTACTGGACCGCTCGTACTGGTGCAACCATATTGAAGTCGTGGTGCGTCACCCTGGGCTGACTTGGATAGTTCTCTATGTAAATATGCTTAAAGCCAGCTACAAGTTCTGCAAAATCTATAGGTCAGAGTGATAAAGGTTCATGTATAGAAGCGACCTAAGAGTGGCTACTTCTGTATGAGTTGACATTAGATAATATCCTACATGTGTAATGCTCTTTGTAAGGTTTGTACTAGTCACTTGTGCTTTTATTTCTGAGCATCTACTCAAAAATAACACATTCTTGAAAAGCAAATAAAAATGATGTTATGGATGTTTTCTTCATATTTTTATTTTTAAAAATAATTTCTTGATACAAACATCAGAATAGTAGTTATAAGCGAATGTACCAGAAGCCAAACGTGGATGGGAGATTTGAGTTAAATGTTATGCTCTGAGGTCTATTCAGATCCCAGAGCATAATACATATGTATATGAATTTTACTATGTTATGACAACTTGGCCTTGTCACTGCCAGGGATGTCAAAGATGGTTAGGGATGATAGCTTTGTTTTTCCTCCTTCCTCCATGATGGCAACACGGAGAGAGGGGATCTGCCCACCAAGAACCAGAAACCTACAGATAAAAAAGGCGGCACCTCTCTCCCGCATCAGTTGGTTTCCTGTCCCTGATGGGGAACCTACAGTCAACACAAGGGACATACCTGAGGATTGCCGTGGGATGCCAGACTAATCCAGACAGCGGGGGTTCCCTTGCCTCGGCTGGCGCGGTATCCTGAGGTGCTGCTGCTGGGGTCAGTGGGCCTTTAGGGTGTGTGGGGAGGTGGCAGGGAAGAGGATTGCGCATGCTGCCTCCCCCGGAATCTTCTCTAGAGCAGCGCCGACACTGGGGTTCTGGCCCTTCCAGAGTCTGGTGCGCACGCGCGCCCCTATGATGTGAGCAGACGCTGCGGTGAATGACTAAGTAATCCAGTCAAGGGCACGTTCTGATGATGCGGAAGCGCAGCAATGCAGAACTGTGTAATCGAGTTGGAACAGGTGCGTGTCTTTTCTTCAAGTCCTTTCCTCGTGGAAGGAATATGGGGCAGGTGGCTTGGGGAGGTGCCAGGAGCATATTTATACAAAAAGCACAAAGGGCACTGCTAATTGAGCTCTGGCAGTCTTTCTCCCTAGCCATGAGCGACCAGGCTCTGCAGGTCCGGTCACCTCAGCAGCAGCAACAAAAGGGGAAACGATCATATGGGGATCCTTCTCATTGCCAGAAATGTGGTAAGAGTGGAAGTGGGCATTTGGGCGGATCATCCCAGCCCAGCAAGGACTCCAGAGTGGCGTTGAGTGCACGAGAGAATCCATCTACAACAATGGTTCCTCCACCAAACCCAGTAAAGTAAAACCTGCAGTAGCTGCCACCTGTGCGGCCAGGTCTCTGATGGTCTGGCTAGACCAGCTGGAATCACTGCTAAGGGAGAAAACCTCTAGGGACAATATATTAGTCTCCATACCTGTAATGAGGGGGGTTTCTGTTGCTGCGTTTTTGGCAGACGCAACAGCGGACTCTTGTCAAGCTGGCTGCCAGATTGGCAGCCTTCTCCAATGCAGATTGGCGAGCCCTCTGGCTTAAGTGTTGGCCTGGAGATCTCCAGACAAAGTCAAGGTTGTGCTCCATCCCCTGTGAGGGTGAGTTCTTGTTTGGCCCCATGCTGGATGATATTCTGGATAAAGCGGTGGACAAAAAAAATGCTTTCCTATCCTCAACAATCCCTCTTACAAGAGGTCCTTTCGGAGTAAGAAATTTATTCAGAGGAAGCTCCCCCAGAACCCAGGATACGTGAGTAAGAACAAGGGATTCTTGTTCAACAGGGGCCACCAATGACAAGAAGACATCCCAATGAGGGTTTTCCCCAGGTGGGGGGAAGGTTATCTTTCTCCCGGCCTGGGGAAAAATATCCAACAGCTCTTGGATATTGGACCTGATAAAATCACCTCCCCATCCTTATTTCATAGTGACACCCTGGAGATAAATGAGGAAGAACTAGCCTTGGAGCAGGAGGTTCTGGGTCTGGTAGGGAAGGCAGTCCTTCAAGAGGTCTCTCACCAAGAAAAAGGCAAATGATTCTACTTCCCCCTGTTCCTGAGGAAAAAGCCGGATGGAACGTTCAGAACTATCATAAATTTAAAGGAACTGAACAAGCTAGTGAAGGTTCAAACCTTCAAGATGGAAACAATAAATACATCAGTAAAAGTGCTGTTTTTATTCTGTTTCATGACTGTTCTGGATCTAAAGGATGTATACTATCACGTCCTCATCCACAAAGACTATCAGAAATTAATCAGGGTGGTGGTCCCAATACATTGGGTGATAAGACACTATCAGTTCACAGCCCTCCCATTCGGTCTAGCCAGAGCTCCACAGGTATTCACCAAGGTAGTGGCGGAGGTGATGGCACATTTGAGGGAACAAGATATCCTGATTGTCCCATATGTAGATGATTTTCTGATAATGGGCAACTCCCCCCTCCCCCCCCAACAATTAGAGAAAGCCATGAGCTCCTTGACCAGCTTAGGGTGGCTTTTGAATCTATGGAAATCCAAAATTGTGTCAAGCCAGGTACATGACTACATCTGCATTATACTAGATTCAAGCAAACGGAAGTGTCGCCTTCTGATGGAGAAGGTTCAGAAAATCGTAGGCCTGGTATCTCGAGCAAGGGATCTCCCCTCTGTAACTTTGCGGAAAGTGATGTCCCTCCTAGGGTTCATGATATCCTGTATTCCAGCCGTTCAATGGGCTCGGGTACACACCAGAGAGTTACAGTGGGAAATTTTGTCAGCCGAAAACTCTAAAAGGGAATTTAGAAGGTAAGTTAACCAGATCATCAAAAACAGTACTCTCGCCAGGGGTTGGCGGGCTTACCTGAACGGCCAGATAGCTTAGGGGATCTGGACAGAGGACTTTAAAATCAGTATCCTCAAACATGAAGGAATTATTGGCAGTGAAGTTCGCCCTCCTAGAATACTTGAGCACTCTTTAGTCACACCATGTAAGAGTATTCTCAGGAATGGGGTTGTGATAGCTTATTTAAATCACCAGGGTGGAATCCGGTCCCGCCCGCTTGTGCAAGTAACAAGGTCCATTTTCCAGACTGCCGAGGACAACTTGGGGTCTCTGACTGCACTCCATATAAGGGGGGGTAGAGAATCGCAGGGCGGATTTCCTGAGTCGGAATCGGCTGTGTCAGGGCAAGTGGGAACTGAATCAGGTGTTCGATCAGATTGCAGAAAGGAGGGGTTGTCCGGCCATAGATCTGTTTGCCAACAGTCAGAACAGGAAGGTAGATGCTTTCTGTGCAATAAGCTCCATTGTGAACCCTGTCACGTTAGACGCCTTTGTGATTCCATGGGACCACCATCTACCATATGCTGTTCCTCCAATCGCCATGATTCCGGCAGTTCTGAGGAAAATACGGGAAAACAGCAAGAGTGATCTTAATATCCCCCTTCTGGCCTAGGAGGTCATGGTTTTCTTGGCTGAGGATGATGTCCATCTCCGACCCATGGGTACTTCCGGACCTTCTTTCCCACGGGCCGGTGCTTCATCCTCAGGTAAAAAAACTTGCACATTACAGCCTGGAATTTGAGAGGGCTCTCCTGAGTAACAAGGGGTTTTCACCAAATCTAGTCTCCACTTTCCTTTGTAGAAAACCTGTAACCACCAAACTGTATGGGAAAACCTGGAGGAAGTTCCT
>VIAB01043457.1:2839-17739 GCA_009801035.1 Oophaga pumilio
GTTTGCAAACTATAGCGCTGCAGTGTGCTACCCTTTTTTCTTGTTCATACACAAATTAGTCACATTGGTTGTTTCGCAGACTGCTGTAATTCCCTTGAAAACAAAGCACATTTGAAGTGATTTGACTGATCATTTGAGAAACCAGATCCACATGGCAAACTCTGTGCCAGATGATCCCTCTGAAAGTAAAGCAGAGCCAGTCTTATTTGTTTTAGACTGCACAGCTGGCTGTCCTCGTTCTAACATCCCATTATGTAAGCTGAGGAGGTCAGGAGCAGCTCTTTGCAGGGATGGATGAGGAGATACCTGGAATATGTTGTGTAAACCGTATTCAGTGGCATTGACCCATGTGTTGCCAAACACTGTCTACGAGACTACTCATGGTCTTGTAAATGAAAAAATTACCTTGAGGATTCTTTATTGATAAACTAACAAATGGGATTGTGGAAATCTCTGCAAACGAAAGACCACCATGAAGTCACCAAATATGGAATTTACTCTGCTTTCTCCATATGTATGATAACTAGGTTCAGAGATCATTGACAATGAACTAAAAAAGTAATACATAGAAAATCATGGGGAACTCAAGCAACTTTACAGAAATCCTATATACACAGGGATGCCTGTGATTTCCATGTATAAATTTCACCTTAAAAGTAATGTGGTTTTTCACGGTCCACAAATTTGGAAATATGGGCAAACATGGTCTTTATTCATGTTTCATTATTTTGTAAGCTGCTCATAGACATGAGAACAGTCAGCCTTCAGCTACTTCTCCCAAGCTCACCCTACATGAATGAGCAGATTAGTGAACATTTGTTTGCGTGTAAAGTTTAACTTCTCAATCCCTATTGCTTCTCTCTCCTGACTTTATCTGTCAAAAGGCCACCATAAACATGGATGATGAGATGTCTCTGTTAAAATCGACTGGTTAAAGGCAAACTATCATGAGATTTCTAAAAATTTAAAGAGAACTTGTCACTTCCTAAAAAATTGAGCTGAATACCTTTTTAAATTCCCTATTGTAACGCTAGTGGGTGTGGACTCATGACACCACAGGCCATGCTTACCCTGGAGGGGCGTGACTAAGCAACAACCTGGTATTCATTATAGCTTCTGGTGGTCAGGATAGGCTTGGCCTATCACCAGGTACACCTCCAGGGCAGTCTCATTAACTGCAGCAGCTGACTGGCGGGTCAGGAGGCACAGGTATGTGGTACAGGAGGGCAAAAGACAAAATGTGGTCAGATGGTCGAGGTTGGGGCAAGCAGCACAGGATCAGTAGGAATAGCTGGGATAATGAGTGAGCGGAGAGGTCAGACAGGATGGAAAACTAGCTAAGTTGGTAGCGAGAAGCGGAATACAGCCCTAAGAATGCACATTAACAAATGGTGGAGGAACCAAACGTTTACACAAAAAGTGGTGGGAGGAGCTGCCTTACATGGAGCCTGCTTGCACAACACAGAAGGGTTAAATTCCTGCAGAGGCCAGCCATCCCTCCTAAGGTCAAATGAGAGGGAAGAAAGATGCCTCAGTAACAGGGCAGGAAAACAAACTCAGCGGAACGGCCTGCCACAAGGGGAAACTGCTCAGTGAGTAGTGCTCTGGGGAGGCATGCAAGTTACTGCTGTGACACCAATGCTTCCCCGATTCTGCCAATCGTTTCCATTTTGCAGTGCGTCACTCTATCACAGAGTGTTCCACATTTGTTGCTTTCAGAGTACAGTATGTGAAATCTCTGCTTGCTGCCGGGCAAGAGATTTCACCCCTACCTTTCTGACACTGCCAGTCACTGCTCAGCAGCTTATCTAGCAGTCTCAGAGGATTGAATTTAGATGCCCCAAAAGAAATGTGACGCAGGTCAAAATTGGAAAGAACGACGGAATTGGGGGAGCATAAGGATTTTGTCAGGTTTTAACTACGTTTTTTTAGCAATTGACTGGTCCTCATTAACTAAACCCATAGTGTAAAATAACATGTAAATACCTTATAAACATGTTTGTATAAAGTGAAAGTTTGAGGAGCAGGGAGGAAATTAAGTTATATAATCACTGCATGGTGCACGGTTCCAGACATTTTAGGGTCATCACACTAATAAGTTATGACTGCGATCAGTGCCTGCACTGTAGTCTCACCCACCGATCATGGATTGTCATCCAAAGCTACCACATTCAGACGCTGGCCAGGATATCAGTCAAGGATCCGTAGGTGTGATAACAGCCAAAGTACCCAGGAGAGTAAGTAAGTTACAGTCTGGTGGAATGAGCTTGATGTCTATCGGTCTCAAACATTTATAATTAATTAGGTCACAAATTGTCATAAATTGAAGAGCAAATCTACACCTGACTATAATAAACACAGATTTCGACTAAATATTCATCAAACTTATTATGAAATTTTCATCTAAGTACATTTGCTGCATTTTTACTCCTTAACAGATTGGTTTAAGACTGGTGTAAATAAAATGCTAGTTTTGGTAAATCTAACTCAATGACGTCTGTGTCTAAGCAAACAATAGCATTAAAGGGAACTTATCATGTAAAATAATGGTATTAACTTGCAGATATGGGGTTAATTTGCAGCTTAATACCATTCTGTCACCTTGCGGCATCGGCACTGAGAGCTCCACTGCCAGTAGGAAATTAACTTTTTTCCCCACAGCAGCATTTGGCTTCCAGTCATAGGGGTAGCACTTGCATGGTTTCAGTCACTGGTCTGTGTTTAGAGAGGCTGTAACCGCACCCCGACACTGACTGATAACCAGCTCTAATGCTGAGCGAGCTGTCAGTCAATGCCAGGGTAACAAAAGAAAAACAACGGGCACCGCTAATTACTAAGCTTATCCAAAGTCAGTCAATGCCAGGGGCGCGGTTACAACCACAGTTCTCTATAGACAGAGCGGTGAGTGAAACCGTGCTGGCGATACAACTATGACTGGAAGCCAACGCTGTCACACGGAATAAAGTTCTTTTCCTCCTGGCAGCGGGGATTGCAGGTTATTTTACCGAGGTTTAATTGGGCGAAGTTGCTTCAGGAAAAGGCCAGAAGTCTTTTTCCTGAAGCGGCTTTGGTGGCAATTTTTTTCTTGGTTTTCACAGCATATCCACTGCTGCCATCTTTTTTTCTGTTATTTGAATAAGTAGCAGACGGCTTCCTAATGGAAGTGCCAGAGGAGTGAGAATGCTACTTCTTTTAACCGCTCCATGGTTCTGAATCCTAAAGCCGTTAAAAGACAGATCATGTGCAAAGCAATGTTGTTTTTATATTCCTGTGTTTCATATTAAAGGGATATTACCATCTCCAAGATCATATCCCAATATGTAGTAGGTGCAATAAAAATATTACAAAAACCTACAATTAGAAATGTATTATAGGTCTTCTGTTTTGCTATGTTGCTTACCCCATGTGTAGGGCATTGCAGTAGCTTAGGAATCCATGTTTGTGACCAGTGCCACTCATATAGTGACAGTTAACTGATAGTGGTCATATCCAAAGAAACCTAAGCTACTGCAATGCCCTGCACATGGGGTAAGTGACATAGCAAATCAAAAGAACTATACTATATTTCTAACTGGAGGTATTAGCTAATATTATTATTAAATAAACTACAAATTGGGATAGGATCTTGGAGATGGGAATACCCCTTCAATTTTACTGTGTCAGTTTAGTTGCACCTTTTCAGGCACATTCTTGGGGGAATCAATCTGCAAAAAGGCATTGTGTGATCATACCTTGATAGTGAATGTTGTCAAGCTGTCATTTCCGTCCAGTGTTCAGGAGGTGATTTGTTTTCAGAGCCCTACATATATGATCAGCTGGAATTCACATCCTACTGCAACACTTCAGTTGAGTTCAGCTCAGGACTTAACTACTTTTTTTCCTTTATTTTTTTTTCTTTTTAACTGATATATCCAAACATCAGCTGAAGCTTGTGTCATCCTTAATGTCATATTTAATGTCTCCCTAAGGTTTGCAATCTGTCTGGGTCCTGACCACAGAAATCCCAAGATGCTTTTCTTCAGTGTTTGAATGAGGAATCTTCAATGACACTATATATCTTGTTTTCTTTTATTTCATCCTTTTGCATACTTTCATCTATGTTTATTTCCATATAATTGATCTTTGGAAGCTGGAGACTTGGCAATTGGATTGATGTGATTTCCTTATTGCAAAACTTCCAACTGGCTGGTTCCCTTATAATGCAAATCCACTCATTAATATGTGCACAATGAGGATTAAAATACATAGTATACATCCTGTCCATTTTCTGAACAACTCTGGGATACAATATTACTTTCATGAATTCCAAAGAATTTAAGATGCAAGAATTTGGCTAAGAGATTACATGGCGATTTTGGTAAGGTAACAGGAATTCTCAGACACATCCCTCGACCAAAAATGTTTCAGCGATTAGTCTGAGACTAAAGGTCTGATTACACCAGGGGTGCGTCGACTATTTTGGTCAAAGGGACACATTGTCATAGTGAATGAATCAAGGGCCTAATAAATGTCTGATAGGTACAAATTCTGCTTACAGTACTCTTACCTCCACTAATGAGCACTCGAATTGTTTGGGCACACTGAATTTTTTTTACAAGAATTTAGAAATAGATTCTACTCCATGGCCATATGGTTGGAGGCCGCATCGTATGGCATCGCTGGCTGCACAAAATGGCATCATGGGCAGTACAGCCATTAGGGCATTACTGCCCTTACTGCTGTATGAGGTCTGGTGAGCAGAAGTACCAAGGTGGGGGTCCAGGCCTTTCCTCTTGTGCTTTTGCTCACTGGCCCCAGGGTATAATAAAGTGCTCTGTGCTGGCGTGCTGCCTTAGGTGGCGCACATCTTGGCGCAGTGAGCTTGACCCAGAGCTCCACGACTGTCAAAACTAAATGACTGTGAAGCTTCAACTCTCTCCACCTTTTCTGGACATCTACTAACAGCACGTATGCGCTGATGTCATCGTGCCACAATGTACGCAAGCTACTCGCCAACACCAAAAGGGGCATTGCACCTGCATGGGATCATATGAGATGGAAGTATTAAAAAAATTTCTTTCTTTTTTTTTTAAATTAAATGGGCTTGCAGGGTAGCAAATGATGAAGAATTGAGGGTGGGGCATGGGGACAGTGAAGGATGATATATTGAGGCGTGGAAGTGCAAATAATGATGAATTGGATGTGGGGACAGCAAATGAGGAATTGAGGGTAGGGGTGCGGGGTCAGCAAATAATAAATTGATGGTGGTGGATGGGGACAGTAAATGATTTGAGGTTGGGGACAGCAAATGATGAGGGTGGGGAATGCGGGACAGAAAATGATGAACAGAGGGTGAGGGATGGGGGACAAAAAATTATGAATTGAGGGTGGGAGATGGGGAACAGCAAATAATGAATTGAGGGTTTGGTATGAGGACAGCAAATATTTGATGGTGGGGCACAGCCAATGATGAATTGAGGGTGGGGTATGGGGGACATCATTTGATGAATTGAAGGTGGGGGTGAGAAGAGAAAATGATGAATTGAAGGTAGAGCTGGGGAGAGCAAAAAATTATGAATTTTGAGGGTGGGGGAGTAAGTGAGAATGTCGTCAGACTGGGGGATGGGGACAGTAAATGATGAATGGAGAGTGAGGGACAAAAAATGATCAATTGGGGGTGAGGAAGAGTAATTGATGTATTGAATGTGGGGGAGAGCAGTTGATAATTAAGAGGATGGGGGTTGTAAAGAGATAAGACCCAACATAATGAATTGGGGAGGAGGGGGGCATATACATATAATGGATCAGGGGAGCAGGAGGTAAAGAGTGAGGGGTCGTTGAGGATTCAGAAGTGTGACTGGTATTGAGTTGGGGAAAAAGTACAGGTGCTAATTAATTTATATATTTATTTGGTGGGGAAAGTGGCTATTTATAGTTAATGGGGGCACAGAGATGGATTACAATTTATATTTTGAATGGTGAGTTGCATAATAATTAATGATATATTAATGGTGGGTGCACGTGTGTATTTTGCTATATAGTGTAGAAGTTGGGGAAAAAGGGGGGAATGTGCTGCAGAAGTCGCTGTAGTGAGTCACTGTATTACCTGTACATTGACACTATATATAGAACTCCTGTGTATAATGTCACTGGTGATCACTGTATTACCTGTACACTGACACTATGCACTGTATGCTATAAACAGAGCACCTGTGTAGAATGTCACTATGATCCCTGTATTCCCTGTACTCTTACACTATATACAGAGGTCCTGTGTATAATAGCACTTAGTATTGTGGTTTTTTATTAAAGATCAGTATTGTAGTATTTGGTCACTATGAGGTGGTAATATGTTGTCTGGACCTGGTGTGGGGGTATTTGTTCCTTATATGTGGTATTATTCGATCACTATGTGGTGGTAATATGCGGTTTGGTTATGGTGCTGTGGTATTTTTCGGTCACTATGTGGTGGTAATATGTGATACAGTCAAAGTGTGACGGTATTTCTCCCTTGTATATAGAAAACATGACCTGTTTGTGGCCCTTGAGAACCAGAGTTAGGGAACACTGTTCTAGATGCTCAAGGAGTTGGGGAATACTAGGATGTCATTGATCGGCAACTGCAAAGAGAACTGTAGTGGATCTTGATGATTTGCCCAAGTGCATTTAAAGTGGCAGAACATTCCTCGGACAACCATTAATAACAGCACTTACACACCTTTAGCTACTATCAATGAGGTTATTGTGCTGACGGTGCTCATAATTGATGCTGAGTAAATCAAAATGTTTTACAAATTATTTTAACTTTTTTTTTAACATTTGCTCATCATAAACATTTCTATCGATCCTGTGATTTCTATAATTCCACCACTTTTCCTTCCTGCTGTTGCAATTTCATTTGTTGAAGTGTGCATAAAAGTCTAAATTAAATAGGATAAAATCTGGTTTAAAAACTTCTTTCTGTCGATTGTGTCTCCATTCGAATTCTAGATTTCAGCATTTCATAGTTATCTATGTTTTCAGTAAACATTCTTGGACTAACCTTGTAAGTGTCTTGGTAGCAGGCCAACTCATTTTATAAAGTCTCACAAGTTAGAAAATTATCAGTGTCCAATGTATATAAGGGGGTTTAACTTTGATTTGAACTTTCTGCTGTCTCTGCATATATCTTCTATCTACACAAATGAATAGAGACTGCTGGTTGAGTTACTGCCTGCACTGTAGGAAGAAATTAGAGCTCCCAATCATATCAGCATGGGAACATACTCCATAGTGAAGTATTGACTATAGGGAACATACCAAGTACAAACTAAAATCACACTGTGGGAACTGTGACTGCCCAGACTTACCATCTAATGGCTACGACGATACTAGACAAATTAGGTTGTGCATTACTTCCAATTTGTTGGTATTATGTTATTACAAGACTATCCATAATACATGATTAACCCTTCTGCAGCAGGGAATTCCTAATTCTGTGCAGACCTACGAACAGTCTACAACCAATGAACGCCACTATATAGGCTGATGTTAAGCATATTGGGCCTGATGATATACATGGCATTGCAATTCTTCATAGCCATGTACATTGTTGCTCCAGGAGCTCAGGGGCTTATTTTTAGGGAACGGCTATTTACGCAGTGGAGTTTCCCTTTAAGGAACTTTCCATGCCATTCTTAAAAATGCATAAAACCCTTTCAACCATGAAGATTAAAGTACAGAGTATCACAGCAGCAATAACACGCTGTCCAGCAAGCATGCTGTGTGAATCAACACTACAACTTCAATCCAAAATCTGCCTGTCACATGAATACAGAACAGACCAAAAATATCAATTGCACGAGTCGGCGATCTAAGCTTTAATGTCCACCAGCGATAAAAATTTCATAAGCTAACCAGTCACATTAAAAGTTCTCTTGGGCATCAGCTCCTCTTTAACCCTTCCAAGCCTGAATAAGCCATGCCGTGTCCCTTTTGTGGTGCCAAATGCAGCAGCATCTGTTCCGTATCTGTATTAAATGCCCTTTAATTGTCAGCTGTGGATCACGCAGAGAGACGTTTCTTCTAAAAATAGCAATAATTATTAACTTACTCTCAAAGAGGCCAAGTCGATATAGTCCAGGCTCTTTGTCGTCAGCATTCTTGCCATCTCGCATCTGCTTTTGGAGAGTGCCCTCGAAAAAGAAAAAGTTTTCTTTTATTTTTCCCCTTTCAGACTTGTTTGCAGGGAATATATTCTGGTAGCATATCGACGAGTTGTCAGTGTGTGTCAGCCCATGGTTAGAACTGGAAGTGTGTGTCTCTGTGACAAACACAGGAAACTTCACATTCAGCACAACCCGGAAAACACACAGAGGAAACAAATCTGTTTTTCTTTAAGAAACAGCATTGCTGAGCTATTCGCTGGTGAAAGTGAGGGAAGGAAATGACGCTCTTGAATTTTGGGACTACAAAAGATTTATTATTAATACAATCAATTCATTATTTTCCAGCTTCTATGTATCTGAACTCGGCTACATGAATGACATTAGTTAACTGTATGAGATATGTCATTTTGTATTGTCCACAAATAAAAAAAAGAAACAAAAGTAAGAAAAATAGACGGATGCACGTTAAAATCAGTTTCAATATATTTTTTTTCACGCTAATGTTGTAAAGTGAACCAAGGAGCACTGCAAACTCTGTTGCACACTATGTATCAGAGGCTCGGAAATGAGCCTCAAACATAAATGTGTGCATAGCCTTAAAGACTGGGAAGGTATGATGTTTTACATGCTTTGCCTTGGGGACAAGCATGTAAAATAATTAATATTATAGTTCAGGAAGAATAATTATTTTAATAGTTCCACCTATAGATCGCCATCCTGAGAGCCAATGTGCAGCCCATGATGTTACCATAAGACTTCACTAGAGATAGCCAAACTAGAGACACCCATCTATAGTCAGCACTTTTTTTGTCGTTTTTGTTCCTCATAAATATGGAATCAGGACCTTGTAAGGCAGTTCAGAGATGGTGCTATTTCCCTCTGCAGACACCTAACTGGTTTAAGGAAGTTTTTCCAAAAATGCTCTTAAAGAAATTGTCCAAAACTTCAACAACTTCTTGTCATACCCCTACCTTGATCCTGATAAAATACTAAAGCTTATACTCACCCCATGCCGTCGCCGTTCCCGCGGTGTCAGCACTCGTTCTTCCGGGGCTCCCGCACTGTTGTTGTGACGTGATGCTGGAGCCCAATCAGCATTGGCATCCCTGTCCCCGCTGTCGGACAAATTAAACATGAAGAGGAAGTATAAGATTATCTGCAGCCCGGACTTCCTCTTCATAATCGATTTGTCTGATTGGAGACAATGACGGCAGTTCTCATTGGGCACCGAGGACTCGTGTCACAACACCACACAAGAGCCTCAGGGAGAGTGAGTACCGACACCATGGGAGCGGCGCCTGCAAGAGAAGTGAGTATAAGCTCTCTTCTTTTATGGGGGACACACATTTTGATCAAGAAGGGGTTGTCTTAGTAGTGGATAATCCCTTTAAGGTAATATATGCAGCCTATAGGTTGCACTACATAGACCGTTTTCTTCCTTCTGGAGTAGAGCTAGTGTTACATTAATTTACTTACTCATTATGCTTGCTTACATAGGAAAAATATATTCCACTGAATTTTGCAGAAATTATCATTACTCACAGTCCCCAGTAAGGCTTTTAATCTAAATTTCTTTACAGAATGTCTAAAAAGGGTCGTGCAATACTCAGATCAATTTTTATATTCCCCCTTATAAAATAATAACCGCTTGTACTCAAAACCAGTCCTTGCACGGTTCGATCACTGCACTGGCTCTCCTGGGAATGGTGCAGGTTTGTTATGTCGCACAAACCCTGCAACCATTCAGCGACCACTTCACTATTATTTTATTTGGAGGTAAGTGACAATCAGAGAAAGTCATAGAACAGCAGCTCTCGCTGCATCCGGATGTCAGAGGGAAGAGAGCATGAAACGGTTGCTGATTGGCTGCAGGGCTCACGTGACATAACCTCTCACCATCCCCAGTAGAGTCAGTGCTGTTATTGCTGGAACGGCACCTGAGTTTACCGGGTGGAATATAGCAATTGAGAAGGGGTTGTCTGAGTAGTGGATAATCCCTTTAAGACAAATAAAGAAATTAACAGGAATCATCAGGATCAGTGGCATTTTTTTTGCAAGAAAGATAGACCATCTTTTGCATAAAACATTGCAGTACTGTGGTCTAGAAAAATTGTTAAATCACCTACAAGGAACAAAAAAGGGAAACATAAAAAATGCTTTTCAAAATATAAACAAAAATGTATATAAAAATAAAAATGTTTAGCTTCATCTCGTTAGTAAAAGCCCATTCTACCAAAAATGTAACATTAATTTACTCATATGGTAAATGCAGAACTGGTGTTTTATGGTCACCTTAAAAAATGCATTAAAAAGTGTTCAAAATGACGTTATTTCCCCAAAATGGTTTCAATAAAAATGGTAGTGTGCCAGGTATAAAACAAGCCCTAATATAGTCCATGAACCAAAAAATAAAAAATTTGCGGATCTCACAAAATGAGGGAAGAAAACAAACTTTTTTTATACAAAGAACTGAAATTCTTTTAGCTGCTAAAATCTAAAATAAACTATTGTAATTTGGTATCAACACAGTTGAATGGACATGAAGGATTATGTTGGCAGTTCATTTTTGTTATAAAATGAAACCTAAAAATGAACAATGTTAAGACTTAAACTACTGCAAAAATCACATCCTCATACGTCTATATCAACTGAAAAATAAAAAGTTAGGCATTTGCAAAAAAGGGGAGAAAAACAGCCCAAAAGCGCAACAACAAAAAAATCACCCAGTCATGAAGAGTCCAGCTTCTTGTAGCTAAATGACATTTTTTTTTAAATAAAATTGCTTTTTTTGTGGAAAAATAGTAAAACTTATTTGAATTTATTTAACTTACTGCTGTTAATTATAATTTTATAATTAAATAGGTTGTCCCCTTTCAAAAAACTGTTTGGAAGTAAAAAAAGTTGAGCTTTACTCACCCTCCCGGGGCTAGCTTTGAAGCAGGGTTAAATGATTGAATGCAACAGTGATGTCATGTTGACAGCGTTGTAGTCGAACACCAGGGAACAGTCCAGCAGTGGAAACACAGTGCTGAACCTGGGGTGGGTAAAGGCAGCTAGGTTTGTTTTTTTCCACCTAAGTGAATTTATTTGCAGACATTTTTGAAATGGTATAATCCCTTTAAGGGGAGTTTGTCATCCTTAAAGTAAAAATTAAACTACCGGTAATTTAATAGTTCTATAGGTGAATTTTCCCTGCTAACAATCATACCTTCAGTACATATGTCATTACTGTCACTTTAAAAACTTGTTTTGTTTCATATGGTAATTGGATGGCTCTGGTGCACCTTTGGCAAGGTCAAAGGCTTAGGGCACCGTTAAGCCCCCGTCACACACAGTGACCTCGCTAGGGAGAGCGCTGCTGAGTCACTAGTTTTGTGACGCAACAGCGATCTCCCCTGCGATATCGCTGTGTGTGACACTGATCAGCGACCGGCCCCCCTGCCGGGTATCGCTGATCGTTGTCCAAAGGCCAGGACATTTTTTTGATCGTTGGTCTCCCGCTGGCCAGCACGCATCGCTGCGTGTGGCAGGCAGGAGACCAGCGATCAGCTGGTAACCAAGGTACACATCGGGTATCCAGACACCGGGCGGCGCCTGGAAACCCGATGTGTACTTTGGATAACAGCGCGCTGCTGCAGGGGAGCTGGTAACCAAGGTACACATCAGGTTTCCAGGCGCCGCGCAGTGCCTGAAAACCCGATGTGTACCTTGGTTACAAGCTCCCTGCACCAGCGGGCTGATATCAAACGTACACTGCGGGTAACTAAGCGATGTTACCCGCAGTGTCGCTGTCCTGATGGCTGCCTGAACTACCTGTTTGGCAGCTCACCAGAGATCATGTAGCGACACACCAGCAATCATGACAAGTGCATATTGTTGTCGGAATCGCTGGTGTGTCGCTATGTGTGACGAGGCCCTTACTCTCCCTCTATTTGCATTGTGAGCACTTCCCCTGATTCTGATTTACTGCCTGGAGTATCAGCATAGCGAGCTGGCTGCACTGTTGCGAGACATGCTGATGCAAAAAGACCGCCACTTACAGCCATTGTGACATGACAAGCTGTGTGTCTCAGGGGTCCCTGAAGAAGGAGGACGTTGCCTCCAAAACATATAGCATAATGGACTACAGTTTTTTGCCCACGGGGAGACCTGTAGCTTGTGATGTCATGTTGGATGTAAGTGGCGGTCTTTTTGCATCAGCATGTCTCGTAACAGTGCAGCCAGCCGGGGCACCAAAGACACTGCGAAACCAGGGACTTCAATGTGTTTCCTCACCATACTAACTTTAATTCCGCAAATCCTGTCATGTATGTTAGCATTGAGGAGCGCCACATCACTTATCCATCATAGTATGGCACAGGAGATTTGTATTTGCAGTAATATATTTGGTACATCACATTATATAGAGGTCATTATCCTTTAGACATAAGGAGAATTTCTAGCACATTCACTTATTTCATTTTCTGTAAGCTATTTCAGTGTGAATTTCACATTATTTAATTATTCTTCATATTTCACTATAAACTTTATTTAAATGGGATTTAATTGAATTAATGAACCTTTGAGACTACTTGTATTGTGTGAAATTTTATGTACACTGATATATGAAATTGTACATGCGGACCACTTACCCTTTATGATCTTGATTGAAGTGATCATTCTCCACTTTTTAATTTTTTTTTTTTATTAAAAGTTGCATAATAACATTCATTTTGAAGTATTATGGTAGTGGGATGTGTCAGATTCATCTAGGATTCATCATAACTCATTGAATTTTGTGTTCTAACTTCTTAGGGAAGCTCTGTGGCTTTGGCAGGCTTTGTTGGTTCTAAATTATAAAAATATGCTTAAAGCACTACGTTTACAGTAAGTGTTTTTTTCTGACACTATATCAAAGTGAAAAGAAAGCGGCCTCAACAAAAGAATGCTAATAATCAATTTAATGTAATTCTAGTAAACCATTGAGTTGCAACAACGTCATCAACATCCCTTTTGCATGTGCGTTAGGTATGTATAATATATATCCAGGAGTATATGAATGCTCCTGGATACATATTATGTAGAATTTAGTCAATGTCATTGTGGAAATTACTTCCTACTCAATGGTTTGTATTTCTTTGAGAATTAGTTTTAGTCCATAGTGACCAGCTTGAGCTTAGCTGCAATGTGTCATGTATCCTGTACAGCACAGAAAGTGTAAGTGTAGGGTGACTCACATCTGATCAATGCAGAAAATAAAGGCTCTGATTCAGCACTGACCAGCTTCCTAAACTTAAGCACACCCATCAAAGTTTTTAACCTCTTAATATATTGACATCATCAAGTTATATTGTATAGCATTGTGTACTTACAATTGCTCATTTTGCCTTTCTGTCCAGTTAATTCATCTCTTTTCCATTAAGTCTATGACATCACATTACTAAAAACAGACTAACTGAATACTTCTAAGCTCTATGTAGAAACAGGAAGTCTCTGTTCTCTTCATGAGTTATTATTAGAACTACAATTACAACACTTCAAAATCCCTAGCAAGGGAAAGAAGTGGAGCAGCTGGATCAGGAGTTGAAGAGAGGGTAGAGCTGGTCTGCCAGGGACTTTACAGTGATGTGGAATTAACCTAAGATCTGCTACAGGATTCTGTGTCTCCAGTCTGTGGAAGAGTTTTTCAGGGTTCTAGCCCTTATCTCTAATGATTCTGACCGTATTTCCTTGGCTGAGTTCAGGCTCCTTTACCTTCAGCAAGGAAATCGTTCAGTGGAGACTTATAGCTCTTGATTCCGCAGGTGGTTAACTAATACTTAATGGAATGACCCGGCATTCAGAAGCCAATTCCTGCAGGGCCTCACTGAAAGGTTAAAGGACGCATTAGTAGGGTATGCAACTCCTGTGTCGTTGGTGGCTGTCATGTACTTGGCTATTCAGGTGGATAGACGTCTGCGGGACAGAAGGGTAAGAGCACCTCCTTCTGAGCCCTCTTTCAGGAACAATACCCCGGTGTCAGAGGGAAGGTCTGGGCGTGAGCCAATACTTGCGGAGTTAGAGGAACCCATGCAGGGGGGTGCATTCACGTCATATGTTCCCCCTGACATTTGCAAGAAAAAGGGTGTATGTTTTTTTTGTGGGAGGAAGGGACATTTTATTGGGCATGTGCTGTAATTCCAAAGCAAAAAGAGACTTGATTAACCATTGGGAGCCTTGAGCTTGATTATCAAGGGGTGTGTTCATCTTCAACTTGCAATTCTTGTTTTGTTCTGACAGCAGAGATGGTGCTAGAGAGCTGGTCTGAAACAAATTCTGTGTTTATAGACAGTGGAGCTGGAGTCAGTATGGTGGATGCTGAGTTTGCTTGAACTCATGGTTTTGTCTACTCAAACTTGGCTAAACCTATTTCCATTTGCGCCATCGACTCGGCACCACTTGCACAGAAAACACTGACACAAATTATTCATAACATAAGACTGAAGGTGGGGTCTTTTCATTTTGAAGTAATCCCTTGTAATGTCCTGAAGGATCTCCACACTCCAATGTTTCTGGGTTTGCCCTGGTTGGTGAAGCATAATCCAACTGTGGATTGGCAATCCAGAGAGATTGTAAAGTAGGGAGATTATCATGATGGTAACTGCCTAAACATTTCCCCTTCTGCTGTATCTAAAGGGACCTTACCAGCATTTTTGTCTGACTTTGAGGACTCTTCCCCAATTTTGCATAAGGGGTTAGGCATCTCTGCCTTGTACCCTGACCTGGAGGGTGAGGTGTTGGAGGTTCAGGGGGATG
>VIAB01043459.1:7202-20114 GCA_009801035.1 Oophaga pumilio
GCCGTGCACCCAAACAGTGGTTTACCCCCACATATGGGGAATCGTTGTATTCTGGAAAAATTGCACAACAACTTTTGGGGTCTAATTTCTCCTATTACCCTTGGGAAAATAAAAATTTGGGGGCGAAAAGATCATTTTTGTGGGAAAAAAGATTATTTTTTATTTTCACAGCTCTACGTTATAAACTTCTTTCTCTTTTTACACTTGTGAAAATAAAAAAAATTTGTTCTGATGTAAAATGTTTGTGAAAAAAGTTAAATATTCATTTTTTCCTTCCACATTGCTTCAGTTCCTGTGAAGCACGTAAAGGGTTAATTAACTTCTTGAATGTTGTTTTGAGCACCCTGAGGGGTGCAGTTTTTAGAATGGTGTCACTTTTGGATGTTTTCTGTCATGCACACCCCTCAAAGTGACTTCAAATGTGATGTTGTCTCTAAAAAATGGTTTTGTAAATTTTGTTGTAAAAATGAGAAATCGTTGGTCAACTTTTAACCCTTATAACTTCCTAACAAAAATTTTTTAAAAAAAAATTGTGTAGACATGTGGGAAATGTTATTTATTAACTATTTTGTGTGACATGTCTCTCTGATTTTAGGGCATAAAAATTAAAAGTTAGAAAATTGTGAAATTTTAAACATTTTCGCCATGTCTGTTTTTTTTCATAAATAAATGCAAGTCATATCGAAGAAATTGTACCACTACAATGAAGTACAATATGTCACGAAAAAACATTCTCAGAATCAGTGAGATCTGTTAAAGCGTTCCAGAGTTCTAACCTCATAAAGTGACAATGGTCAGAATTGTAGAAATTGGTGTGGTCATTAAGTAGAAAATTGGCTCTGTCACTAAGGGGTTAAACCTTTTAAATAAATAATTAAAAATATGAAATGAAGTCCCCCCTGTTTTTGATAACCAGCCAAGGTTAAAAGAGAGCTGTAAGCTTATATTATCAGGCTGGGAAGGTCCATGGTTATTGGGTCCTTCCCAGATTAAAAATACAAGCTCGAGTTACCCCAGAATTGGTGCACCATATGAGATGTGCCAATTCTGAAGCTTGACCTGACTCTTGCAAATTGCCCTTTTTTGACATAATGGTTTATGGGGTTGATGTCAGCTGTGTAATGTCCACTGGCATCAAGCCCTGGTGCTAGTAATGGAGAGCTGTCTATCAGACACACTCCCTATTACTAACCCAGTGAGTTAAAAGGAAAAAACATACAGATATTTTATTTTAAAAACACCCTCCAACTCTAGCCCTGTTTCAACAATTTATTATAAAAAGCCATCCAGTCCAGGGATTCCAACGTAGTCCACCGAATCCGAAATAGTTCACAAATGGGAACCTGAAAGGCATAAAATGAAAGAGGTAAAGAAATAAAAAAAAGAAACACTCCCTCATTAACCAATTTATTAATGAAAATTAATCCCCGCGATGACGTTAGTAACTCAGTAACGTCATCGCTCGTGAGATATGACTGGGAGTGACCAATGGTTTCAGTACAGAATCAAAATTTCTGGCTCCCATAACACCCGGTGGTTCTGAACAGTTCTAACTACACTGCTCATCAGAGTCATCAAGTCTTATAGAGGGCCGCGTGACTCGGCGACACTAATCAGCAGTGTAGTTTCTGATGTCACCGCTGTTCAGAGCCGCCAGGTCTCGTGGGAGTGGGCAACTTTGATTTTGTACTGCAAAAATAGGTCACTCCCGGTGATGTCTCACGAGCGATGACGTTACTGAGTTACTGGCTCAATCGCTCAAGAAACATGACTGGGAGTGACCTATTAAGTGTCGTTCTCAAAACGATGCTCCATAGGTTGCAGTACACAATCAGTGGACGTCAGAGCTGTACAAGATTATTTTTCAATAATAAATTGGTGAATGAGGGAGTGTTTCTTGTTTTCATTTCTTTACCTCTCTCGTTTTATGTCTTTCAATTTCCCATTTGTAGACTACTTCAGATTCGTTTGACTACGTCGAAATCCCTGGATTGGATGGCTTTTTTCCTTTTTTTAATAAATTGGTAAAACAGGGCTAGAGTCGGGAGGGGGATTTAAAATAAAATATTTGTCTGTGTTTTTTCCTTTTAACTTACTGTGTTAATAATAAGGGTGTCTGCTACATACCTCTCCATTGCTAAAACCAGGGCTTGATGTCAGCTGACATTACACAGCTGACATCAACCCCATAAATCATTGTCCCAATTGTGACCGCACCAGAGCAATTGAGAAGAGCCATGCCAAGCCCCAGAATTGGTGCATCTAATGTGATGCGCCAATACTTTTCAATTGGTGCGTGTACTTTTTCTGCCTGTATGAGTTGCTATCTGATAACACCCACTTTGCCTTAAAGCACCACTCCAACATTTTTTTTATTGCACCACTGGAGTGGTGCTTTAACTTTTAGTCCTCTGCCCCCCTGTCTGATACTCACATTCCAACGCCTTCATCGTTATCCAGTGTCACTTCCGTCGGTCTCCAGAGCGAGCTGGAGGTCACTTTTCAATACCAGCCTATTGAAGCCTTGTTCTGGCCTCGTTCTGGCTCTCATAGACTTGCAGTGAAGGCTTATGACATAGCTTTTGACTTCTGGCCAGTCAGAAGCTGCACTCACGAGATGGCATCTCGGGACTGGAGCGGTGCAAAAGGGCTTACATTTAAAGCGCCGCTCCAGTACTGAAGAAAAAAGAATGCTGGAGTGGTGCTTTAACAAAAATTAACTTATTGGGACAATACTTTGATTGCTAATATCTCCACAACGCAGAAAAAAAATTAAAAAATAAGTTGTATTCCATTCTGCAGCCACTATTACATCCTATGTCCAGATCAACCTTTAAATTTGGTCCACTTTATGGGGCATCTGTCTCCACATTGACCTATCTAAACTTCGGCCATTTTCCAGAAGTCCACTGTAATGAAAAGGATTGGAAGTTCGGGGACTCCCGACAATTTCTGAAAGTCTGAAGCTCGCAAGCCTTGCACAGTCAAACAGCCCCTGCACCCAACCTGGGGCCCACAGCATTTCCCCACTCCTGCCGTTGCCGCCAGCTTCCTGTAGCAGCGCCCATGCCTCCTAGGACTCTGCTTCACTGCTGCCACCTTCCTCAATAAGCTAAATTCGGATTATTAGATGCACCCCCAGTTTCCGCCCCAAATTTGGGGGAAAAAGGTGCGTCTTATAATCCGAAAGTATTTCTTCATTGCTATGATCTGTATATGTAAAAAAGATGCTCAATAAATGATGAGTTCATGAAAAAAATGAAAATTTTATTTTTACTTTTGATTTCCACAAAACCCTGAGAAAACACCATGCAAACTGATAATCTACTGAAGCACTACATTAAGCTGCATCAGTATTAATTTTTATAATCACGTAGTGTAGTCTTCAAATAATATTGACATGTAACACCCATAATCAACGGGTTTGGGGAACACAACTTTCATTTATGTAATAACTGGGGAGCTGCTGTAGTGAAATACCTTTATAATAGTAGTTTTAGTACAGATTTATTAGAGACCCATGATAAACTTGCTGTTATACAGTTCAATAGTTAGTACATACTATATAAGCAACAAGCAAGAGATACATGTAACTCGGATGTTGCTCAAGCGAGTTACAAGCAGTGATGAGCATGCTAGCTCATCACTAGTGGACAAATCTGTATTAAAGGGAACCTGTCAGATTACCCATGCCCTCCAATCCACAAGCAATTGTGTATTTATTGCTAAACTAAATTCCCTACCTAACCAGCCCTTTATCCTGTTACCCATCTGAACACATGTTAAAAAAAAATTTTATAAGCTTCGTTTTCCTTGCAAATTATTCCTTAGACTTGTTGATAGGGCGTTAGTTTCCCCAGACTAGTCTTCCCTCTTTGTATATTATCAAGCCCACAGGGAGGCAAAGAGGAAGAAAAAAAAGCCACTGTGTGTACCCTGCACCCATACCTGGGGAAGTATTATGCAAAAAGCCACTGTGTGTACTCTGCAACTCATATCTGTAGGAGTATTGTGCCAAAAAGTAATTGTGTGTACTCTGCAATCCATATCTGCAGGATAAATGTGCCTTTAAGCCGCTGTGTACACACTGCATCCCCCAACTGTGGGAGTACTGTGCCCTTAAGCTGCTGTGTGTTTTCTAGTAGTCTGGTAAATAAATAATTGGCATCAGCTACCTCATTGCCTCTTCCTATGCCAAATAAATACATTTTCTGGACCTGTGTGTGTTATCTAGTAATCTGAGAAATAAATAATTGTCATCAGCCATCTTGTTGCCATTTCTAAGCCAAAGAAATAATTTTTCTGGACCGGTGTGTGCTTTATAATAGCGTTGCAAATAAATAATTGGCATCAGCCAACTCACTGCCATTTTATAAGCCATAGAAATAATTCTTCAGGACTGCTGTCTGTTTTCTAGCTGACGTGTAAATAAATTATTGGTATCAACCGTCTCGTTGCCATTTCTAGGCCAAGTAAATAAATTTTCTGAACCAGTGTGTGCTTTCTAGTTGTCTGGAAAATAAATAATTGGCAACAGCCATCTTATTGCCATTAGCAGGCTGATGTATGCCGCTGCCATTAGTAGGCCAAAGAAATTATTTTTCTGGACCAATGTATGTTTTCTAGTAGTGTTGCAAATAATTAATTGGCATAAGCCATCTTTTTGCCATTTATAGGCCAAATAAATAACTATTCAGGACCGCAGTGTGTTTTTAGTACTGTTGCAAATAAATAAATCTACTTTTCCACCATCTCTTTGCAAGTAGTGTGCAGAAAAACCACTTCCAAAAATTAAATAGGGGACGTGGATATGGCCGAGGTGGTGCTCATGTAGCTGCTGATGGTGGTGGTGGTGTAGCGGCTGAAAGTTGAGGACGTGGTCATTGTGTACCTGCTATGTGCCCAATTACAACACTTAACAGAATGTTATGCTTCATTTTGTAGGCCTCAACACTGCTTCTCAAATGGTGAGGCCACAAGATGTTGAAATTATGTTAGATTGGATGGCCGAGGGGACCTGCAGTTTCTTTGCATTATCTTCACCAAGTCCACTGCAGAAAGTGCACAGTTGGCACCTGAGGACCATGGTCATCTGGCTTCCACTTCACCTCGTTGCAAATCAGCAAAGCAGTCTAAGCCCCTATTCATGCAGCAGTTTCTTCTGCTTTTTTATGACTCTGCTGGCTGTAGTTCCATGGCCCATCCACCTAGCCCGGCCTCAGAAGTGAAAGAGACTGAATGCACTGATGCCCAAGCACTTGTTATGTTGGATAATGAGAATGTAGGAGGGCTAATGCACACAGTCAATAGACCACAGTAGCACATGTCAGATGATGACGAAGCTCAGTTGCCAACTGCAGCATCTTTCTACAGTGTGCAGATGATAAGGAGGGCTAGGTTGAGGAGTTGGTGCAAGATGATGTAGGGTATGATGAGGTGCTATACCACACATGGAGCGGAAGCCATCCTAGTGATGTGAGCTGTTCAGAGGAAAAGGAGGTGGCCATGCTGCCATAGCAGCACAGCCAATGAAGAAGCATGGCCCTTAGCTATATATTCCCCATGCTACTGCCCTCCACACCACTGGAATCAGCACACCAACGACAACTCAAAAGAGCTCCTTGGCATGGCATTTCTTCAGGGAATGTGCTGCTGACAAACGACAGGTGGTTTGCACTCTATGCAGACCCTGAAGTGAGGTATAAATGTTCTGAAAATGAGCACCACCTGTATGACGAGGCATCTGAATTCCAAACACAAAGTGCAGTACAGTACACACCTTAAAAATCATGACAGATCTAAGCCTCCTCCTGCTCCCTCTTTTGCTGTTGTCTTAGCCTCTTCCTCTTGCTAACGATCAACAGGGCCACCTGCATCCCAGCAAAGAGAGGATGTGACAGCATCACCACCACCAATGTCACCGAGCATCTCCACCTCAGTCCATAGAATTGTTCAGCTTTGTATCCCACAAACCATCAAGAGAAAGAGGAGAAAGATGAGATACCACCTTAGCCACTCATGAGCCATGATCCTGAATGACATCATCTCAAATTGCTGGTCTTTGAAATGCTGCCATTCTGGCTTGTATAGAAGACAGTTTTCAAAAACTGATGGCAGTGGCTGTCCCGCAGTAAGTTTTTCCTAGCCGCCATTACTTTTCCAGGCTGGCCATCCATGGCCTGCTCAAACATGTTGCAGACCAAATCATGTGTGCACTGTGAAATGTCATCAGTGGCAAGGTCCACATAACCACCAATACTTTGACCAGTAAGAATGGACATGGATGTGACATCTCTTTAACTGCCCACTGGGTAAATGTAGTGACAGCTGGGACAGAGGCAGAATGTGATCTAGCTCAAGTCCTACCACCTAGGATTGCTGGACATTTATCTATCTAGGTTGCTTCCTTCTCCTACTCTGCTTTATCCACTGCCTCCTCATCCAGTCACAGGAAGACCTACACCACAAACTTTAGCACAGCCAGGGGGAAGCTACAGCAGGCTGTTTTGAAACTCCTTTGTTTGGAAGACAAATCCCACAATGTGCAGGAACTGTGACTTGGATCAAACAGTAGACAGATGAGTGGTTGGTCTGGTTGTGTGCGATAATGGGCGAAATCTCGTAGCACCTCTGGACCTAGCTGGTTTGAAGCACATCTCTTGCCTGGCACATGTGTTGAACATGGTGCAGAGCTTCCTGAAAAACTACCACACATGCCTGCTGTTGAAAGTGCGAGCAGTGGGTGCACACTTTCAGCATTCTCGCTCTGCTGCTGCTCTCCTGTATGCGCTGCAGTGCCACTTCTGCCTGCCTGCTCACTGGCTGACATGCAATTTACCAACAAGGTGAAACTCTACCTCGCATATGCTGGAGAGACTGTGAGTGCAGCAGCAGAAATTAATGGAGTTTCAGCTGCAGCATGCATGGCTGACTCGCTCTGCAGAATATCACCACTTCACCACCAATGAGTGGTGCTCCATGCAGAGGACATGTGTGCCTTCTTGCGCTGCTTTCGAATATTTCATCAATATGGCCAGCACTGATGATGCCAAAATCAACGTTACTATACCACTTATATGCCTGCTGGAAAAAACTATTCAGGCCATGATGGATGAGGTGGTGGCACTGGAGGAGGAGGAGCATTTACAATTCACAGCGTTATCAGGTAAGTCATCTCCACATGGCTCAGAGGGTGGGTTACTGTCCCAACAGTGGCCAGTTACACAACTCTACAGCCAGGGGATAGTTTTGGAGGATGAGGAGGAGGAGGAGGAGGAGAAAGAAGGACAACTGTGTTCAGAGCAGAGTGGCACTCAGATCAGTTGCCACTGAGGACAGCTTGTCATTGCCTCTGGGCAGCCTGGCACACATAAACCAATACATGCTTCAATTCCTGCAAAATGACTGCTGAGTTGCCCGTATTGTTACCAGTGCAGATTACTGGGTGGCTACCCATCTGGATCCCCGCTACAAGGACAACGTGCCATCATTACTTCTGTCACTGGTGGAGGAGCACCAAATGTGTGAATAAAGCAAACAAAACTATTGATGACTTTCCCACCTGATAGGGGGGCTCAGTGGAAGAAAAAGGCAGAGGAGGAAGTCGCCAACACAGCTGGTGTACAGCCAGCACCTCGGAAGGCAGAGTTGACATTGTGAAAAAAACTCAAAACTTTACGAGCAAACACAACATACAGCATCACCATGTAATAGGATCCGTATTATCAGGAGCCAGCATTACAAAAGCATGATGGAAGAGTACGTGTCCGCACCTCTACATGTACTAACAGATGGGTCTGCCCCATTTAACGTCTGGGTCTCCAAATTGGACACATGGCCTGAGCTTGTCCTTTATGCCTTGGAGGTGCTGGCCTGACCTGCGGCAAGTGTCATGTTGGAAAGTGTGTTTAGCACAGCAGGGGGTGTGATCACAGCCAGGCTCTTCCGCCTGTCCACATCCAAGGTGGGGAAGCTAACATTCCTGAAAATGAACCATGTTTGGATCCCATAGGACTTGTCCATACCTTTGGATGACTAAACAATTATACCAGTCACACTCAGCCAGTACTCAACACTATTTGTCATTCATTTTATTTGGGTGCCCCCTCCCCAAATAAAAAAAGGCAAAAAACTGTGTTGACTACCTCTCCACTCCCCCTCTTCCGCCACATCCACCTCTTCTTCCACTTGGAACAACGCCTCCTGGTTGTAGATTGTTAGTTTTAGAATGGTTAATTATAGGTTGTTTTAAGTCGGCTCCATAAAACAAATCCCCAAATAATTAAAAAAAACAATGGAAAAAAAAATAAACACCCACCCCCCAAAAAAACAATGTTGCATTACTTCTCACTTATGTCTTCCATCTATCCCACTGCTTTCACATCTTACTCCACTTGGACCTAGGGTTTGTGGTTCTAGATAGCTTTTTTTAGTTTTGTTAAATCTAGGTTGTTTTAAGTCAGTTCCATAAAAAATTAAAAAAAAACAAAAAAGAAAAAATGCAAAAGTAACAAACAAAAGTTGGATTACTCCTCCCTTGCCTCTTCCACCCATACCACAACATCCATCTCATCCTCCACTTTGACCTGTGCCTCGGGGTTCTAGATAGATAGTTTTATAAATTCTAGGTTGTCAGTTTCATAACATAAATAAAAAACAAAAAGAAATGAATAAAAGAAAAAAAAAGAACAAAAACCCCAAACAGTGTTGAATTACTCCTGCCTTGACTCTTCTACCTATACTGCCAGGCCCACCTCTTCCTTCATTTGAACCTGCACCTCCTAGTTATAGATTGTTAGTTTAATTTTTTTAAATTCTAGGTTGTTTTAAGCGAGTTCCTTAATAAAAATGAAAAAAAAACAATTGGAAAAAAAATTACAAACAGTGATGGATTACTCCTCCCTTGAATCTTTATTTATTTTGCTCACTTATGTAGCGCCATTGAATCCACATTATCATTACTGTCCCTGTCCCCATTGGGGCTAACAATCTAATTTCCCTATCAGTATGTCTTTGGAGTGTGGGAAAAAATTGGAGTACCCAGTGGAAACACACGTAAACACCAGGAGAACATACAAACTCCTTGCAGATCTTGTCCTAGGTTGGATTTCAATTAAGGACCCCAGTGTGCAAAACTCCAGTGCTAACGACTGAGCTACGGCCATGTCCTCCTCCACTTGGACCTATTCCACCATATTCAAGATTATTTTTACTTTCTGCTCTGCTTAGCATAGGGACAGGATGCAGCTGTAGTGAGGGACAATATTAGGTTATGTGTGTGCACAGTTTTCCAAAAGCATTCGATGTGTATTCTACACCCATGTTTGTTATACTGCTTTGCATAAGCAAAAGGTTTTAGAATCTTAAACTGTGTCGGTCTGAGTGATATGCATCTAAACATAGTTTTCTTCTGTTTTCATACCATGTCTGTGATATTACTATGCCAAAAGTCGCTGTGTGTATTCTTTAATCCATATCTGTGGGAGTACTGTGCCAAAAATCAGTATGTTTTCTTTAAGTGATATCTGTGGGAGTACAGTGCCATTAAGCCTGTGTGTACTCTGCAACCCTACTTGTTAGGGTACTGTGCCCCATTGTCTGGGTGTGCACATTTTAATAAGTTTCTATGGGGGAAAAGTGAAATATGCTCTGTGGGTTAAATTTGTTATCAGGTTCTATAGGGGTCCTGTGCCCCATTCTCTGTAGGTGAAATTTTCTCTCAGGTTCTTTGGTGGTACTGTACCCCATGCTCTGTGGGTGAAATGTATCATCTTTTGTGAGGGTACTGTTCCCCATGCTCTGTAGCTGAAATTTGTTATCAGTTTCTGTGTGCGTACTGTATCCAAGGCCTCTGTGTACTCTGCAGCAGTGTCTGTTTGAGTAGTGGGCCTAAAAAGAGTTTTACTCTACCTTTCTGGCCTTGACTCATGCTCATTATATTATTTAACTACTGATTCCAATTGCAGAGGCTCTAAATTGTCATGGATGGCTATTTTGTCTTGCTACATCACCTGCTGACTCAGTAGAGAAATGGTTAATTTGCTTGACTGCTGACTTCCTTGGATGTAGTACCTGTTTATCAGGCTGCCTCTCCAAAATAGAACCCTGATTCTATGTTACCCATGTGTATTCTGCCACCCCGCCTGTGGGAGTACTGTGGCAAAAGCCACTGTATGTACTCTGCAATTCGCCTGTGGGGGTACTGAGCCCCATGCTATGTGGGTGAAATTTGTTATCAGTAGAGATGAGCGACTTTGCCTCCGGGAGGGTTGAGTCGAGTTTCGGACCACCCGACTTTCACAAAAGTCGAGTCGAACGAAATCGGCTGACTATCGGAAAAAGTTGAAGGTCCGACTGAAACACGAAACCCAATGCAAGTCAATGGGGAAGCAAAGTCGGCAGGGAGTGGAGGACAGTAAACACACCTACAGTGCCCATTTCAATGCCAACGACATCAATTCTTATTACTTAAGCTTGGCAACCTAAATTTACTTTATAATAATAGTTACGCATTGAAAACTGGGGGTTATTTGGCTAAAGTTGTGGGGGGGCAGGGCTGGCTCCAGGTTTTCGTGGGCCCCGGGCCAAAGAGTCTCAGTGGGCCCCTTTAACACATACCACAATTCATGATGCTCCGATAAGGCAGAGAAATATAGGTATAGTACAATGCCAAATACTTCACTTTTTACATTACATGACTGATATCTATTTTAAATTCTACAATAGCTCAAAAACCGGACAGTAAATTTCTCCATACAGTATTATGGCCAACACATAGTGTGCCATACAGAATAATGAACCCCATATATTGCTCCATACAGAATAATTGGTCCCATATAATGTTCCATACAGTATATGATGAGCTCCACATAATGCTACAGAATATGATGGTCCCCATATAATGTGCCATACAATATAGAACGGTCCACATAGAGTATAATGAGCCCCACATATTGCTCCATACAGTATAATGAGTCGCATATAAAGCTTCAAAAAGTATATGATGGGCACCATATATTGCTCCATACAGCATGTTCTCCATATAATGCTCCATACAGAATAGGCCCCATACATGCTCCATATGATGCTACATACCCTATATGATGCCCCATAAAAAATGAACCCCATATGATGCTCCAGTATATGATGGGCCCCATGGATGATGCTCCAGTGTTTGATGGGCCTATATAAAGCTCCAGATATAATGGGCCCCATTTATAAAACTCCAGTGTATGATGGGCCCCATTTATAATGCTCCAGTGTATGATATGATGCGCCCCATGGATGAGTCTCCAGTGTATGATGGGCCTATATAATGCTCCATATATAATGGGCCCCATATGATGCTCCAGTATATGACGGGCCCCTGTATCACAAGATACCAGGTTTATATAGTATAGGGGAAAATTGTAAATCTCCGTATATATTTGCGGAGTCACACACAGACGCTCTCAGGCTCAGTATGGATTAGACCAGAATATAAAAAGCAGAAACAGGGTACTGTATCACAAGATACCAGGTGTATATAGTATAGGGGAAAATTCAATCTCCGTATATATTTGCGGAGTCACAGACAGACACTCTCAGGCTCAGTATGGATTTGACCGTAATACAAAAGGCATAAAAAAGGTACTGTATCAGAAGATACCAGGTGTATATAAAGTAGGGGAAAATTGAAATCTCCGTATATATTTCCGGAGTCACACACAGATAGTCAGCATGTATTTGTCCTTCACCAGCCGGTACACTGTAGTGTGTGAGGAGCGTACAGCTCTTTACGGTGTGGGAAAAAATGAATGCTATCAGCACAAGTACAGAAGAACTCCTCTTTCCTGCCCTAACTCTCTCCCTACTGATAAACAGCGTTAGCAACCTCTCCCTACTGTTAAGATCGGCAGAAGTAAAATGGCGGTCGGCAGTCAGGGCTTTTATAGCCACTATGACGCCCCCCAAAGCAAGCCAATCACTGCAATGCCGTTCTTCTCAGATGGTGGTGGACGCTGCCCATGTCATCTCATTGCCCACAGTGCTCGTCCTTGCTTATTGGCTGAAAAAAGGCACCTGCAAGCATTATGAGTAAACCGTCTTTGGCGCTTGGGTCGATGACCGCATGGCTGATTTCACACTATGGTTGGGTTTCGCTCAGCGAAACTCGACTTTAGCGAAAGTCAGCCACTTATGAATCTGACCGACCTGTTTCGCTCAACTCTAGATATCAGCTTCTGTGGGGGAAATGTGAAAACATGCCCTATGTGTGAAATTTGTTATCAGCTTCTGTGGGGGAAATGTGGAAGCATGCTCTGTGGTTGAAATTTTTAACTGGTTGAGGGCTGGAAGCCTCAGTCTCTGTAAGGGCACTGTTACTATGTTTATTTTATTCATTTACTTCCTATTTTACCATGATTACTATGGTGAAAGACCCCTTTTAAGTCATTTCCCAATCCACATTTGTTTGCAGAGCAAGTGTCCTGCTCTACCCCATCCCTCCACTTTTCTTCCTTTAACAGCCCCCCTAGCCCTTACTCCGACTATTTTAACTTCTTTCTGACAATGGATGTACTATCCTGTCCATGTGCCCTGGGCCTTAATGCCCATGGATGGGATAGTACATCATGGGCGATCAGCCACCCTCACGGGGGGAACGCGGCTTATCGCCACCAGGTGTCAGCTGATTCTCACAGCTGACACCCGGCAATAAGTGCCAGGATCGGTGATGGACCACTCCCGGCGCTTTAACCTCCTGAACACTCAAACATGATCGCAGCATTCTGGAGCAGGCAGAGGGGCTGTCAGCTCTGACAGCCCCTATGCCTTTGGATCGGAGACCACGCGGCATGATGCGGGGTACCGATCGCTCCCATGGTAACTCGATTTCGTCATGATGACATCCGGGTTACCAGAGCTCAGAGACTT
>VIAB01043469.1:9998-20107 GCA_009801035.1 Oophaga pumilio
TATACACGGGTCGGCTTATACACGAGTATATACGGTATATTTATGTTGGTGATACGGGCATGATCATTTTATCGGCGGATCTCTAATAATGAGGAAGTTCCGTACTTATACTCTATGGGCTTTACTTTATGGTTCTTGACGAACCTCTGGTACCATATAATACTTTATGGATTCTGTAGGGGATTAGTGGTTTTGTGCATATAGCGGTTCCTAGCTTGGTGGGTGGGAGCTTGCTATGGTGAACCACGTCTATTGGCGCATTCGTCTCTCATGTTGGGATTGATGGAGCTAAACGGACATTGTACAACCAGTCTCCGAAAGCCTCTGTCAGTCCTAGCCCTGCTGGTGTTCTTTCATCTTTGGAATAAACTCAGCTTTGCCACATAGCTGGCTGCATTTTCCTCCACATTTTGCCCTTCATTCCAGTACAGTTTATTCTTCCAGCTATAACATACGCAAATGCTGTTTTGTTAGCAAGACCAAGTTTTATCATCAGAAAATGTGTTTTAGGAGCATGCCTCCCTCTGTGAGTAATAATTCCTGGAGCGATTTTCTTGTTTGCTCAATGTCTCTAGAAGCTTTGAAGGGTCCTGGAACTTCAGTTTTACCCTAAAGACCAAATGGTATGCCATCTATTATTATAGGCAAAGCTTTGTGTCCAGTACTCACATTGGTGCCTATTCTGCCTCCATGGCTAAACTGCAAGTGTTGGGCGCTTAGACTGCCATTCCATGGCGTCTGTTTACCATTACTCACATTTAGTGATGTCCGCAGTAAGTTAACTTGACTGGAAATAGCACGTTTGAAGAGTCCAGTAGAAGGTTTATTCTCAGCTGAATCCTTGCATAATGCACAGTTACAGTAGGTAAAAAGAGACTTTCCTTATATAGAGCTGTATAAAACATGTGTCTCCAAGATGGAGAAGAAGGGAGGGATTACAGAAATGATAGTCACATGCAATGGGGGAGGAGACAACCTCTAAAAGTGACAGATCTATACACAGCAATAATAACAATAATATAATTAAATACAATACAGTCTGTATGATTCTAAATCAAGGGACATGACACTCCCCGTCTGAAATCTTTAGATTTCATGATGATCCAACTTGACACGAAGTGTTACGATGATGTTCAACGACGTCCTAGAAACCTGGAAGACAAGAAAGAAAACACAACATGAGAAAATAAACTGTAACAGTTGTAAGTCTAATTCTTGGTTGCTGACGTGAAGTCCTCAAAGGTTGGATAGTCCAAGTCAATAGGAGAACCTATCTTCAGATTGGGGAAGCCGCAACATGCAAACACTTCCACCAAGCAATCCAAAGGTGAAAGTTCAAGTTGTATGACGGTACACTCTCCGTCGTGAGATGTGTCCAGTAGAAATATCTTTCCTGCAATGTCCTCCTTTGGTAGAAGCAGTACAAGTTCGGTGACTGGGCGAAGGAAAACTCGTGGTGAACCACCTTTTGTTACCTTGACTTCCACCTTTTGGGTCTTTCCATCCTCACTGGGCATAGCCTTGGTGATAAGACCCATTGGCCAGTCATTGCGATGAGCTTCTTTGCCTTTTAGGAGGACAAGGTCTCCTTCTCGGAGGTTAGGTTTTGCTGTCTGCCATTTGTGACGGCTCTGGAGCAGATGCAGGTATTCGGTCTTCCAACGGTGCCAAAAGACATTAGACAGGTGTTGTACCTGCTTCCACTGATGTCTGTACATGTCATTATGGTTGAAATTTCCAGGAGGAATTGTGGTGGTTCCAATTTTCTGTGTAAGAAGAGTTTCTGGTGTAAGGATCATTGGGCATCAGGGTCCGACGATACCGGCACCAGCGGTCTGGCATTTATTATTGCAGACACTTCCGCGAGGAAGGTGACCAAGACTTCGTGGGTGAGTGGCAGCTTGTGGTCCAGCAGCATCGAATCAAGAATTCTTCGTGCTATTCCAATCATGCGCTCCCAAGATCCTCCTGTATGCGATGAATGTGGAGGGTTGAACACCCAAACGCACCCATTATCGGTTAAGAAATTATCAAGCTGAAGTTCTCTGCAGGCTCCTATGAAATTAGTGCCGCAGTCAGACCTGAGTTGTTTAGCTGGTCCCCGGATGGAAAAGAACCTTCTGAGAGCGTTGATGAAGCTAGAAGAGTCCATAGACTCGATCACCTCAATATGAACTGCACGGATGCTAAGACAGGTAAACAGCATGGCCCATCATTTACTGCTTGCGGCTCCGCCACGGGTCCTTCTCGTAATAACCGAACATGGGCCAAAAACGTCTACCCAGACATATGAGAATGGCTGGTTTGTACTTAACCGATCAACTGGAAGATTTGCCATCTGCTGATGTTGGTGCTTCCCTCTCAACTTTTGGCACTTAACACATCTGTGAAGCACGGAGGAGACACATCTCTTCATTCCCACGATCCATAAACCGGCTGATCGAATGGCACCTTCGGTGAGCTGTCTTCCTTGATGTTGCACTCGTTCATGATAGTGGCGAACCAATAGAGTAGCCATGTGATGTCGACCCGGAATGATGATTGGATTCTGCTCCTTACTGCATAATTTGAATTTCCGTACACTACCACCTGCTCTTAGTAGTTTATGATGATCGATCACTGGATTCAATTCAAGTAATGTGCCATTTTTGGATAAGCTGGTACCTCGTGTGATGCTGACAATTTCGTGACAATAATCTTCTTGTTGGACACACCCGATGATGATCTGTTCTGCATGTTCAATGTTGGCAACAGTAGGGTTCCCTTACACATGTGCCAACCACGGCACTCTGATGATTTGTTGCTGCTAAAACAATGAGCGATGTGAAGAAGACGAGCTACGGCACGCACGGCGGATGACCAGCTTGAGAAGCATTCAAACCGATGAGACCTTAGCTTTGGTTTTGGTATCACAGAAGTGTAGTGAGTAGAGATGGTTGGTCTGATTTCCTTGTCAGATTCTGGTTCTACCAGCTCATAAGTGTTGCTGATGTCCTTTGAACAAGGGTCTTTGTACAGGAAACTTGGAGGCGACAGCCACGTGTTGTCATTGAGCTTAGATGCAGCTGTAAGTCTTGTTCCTCTGTCGGCCGGATTCAGATCAGTGGGGATGTGATGCCACTGCTCAGGAGTAGAAAATGCTCTGATTCGTTCTACCCTAGAATTAGAATTGTTTTGTTTGATTGTATATGTAACCAAGCACCACTCTACTGTCTGTGTAGAATATAAATGAGTCAATAGCAACGTCCAATTAGTCCCTTACAACTTCTGCAATTTCTACTGCCAGCACGGCAGCGCAGAGTTCGAGCCTTGGTATGGAATGTGCGGTTTTCGGAGTTAGTTTTGCCTTACCCAGGATAAACCCACAATGTACCCTGTTGCTGGATTCTGAAGCTTTCAGATAGGCCACTGCAGCTATAGCCTCTGTAGATGCATCAGAAGATATGTGGACCTCTTTTCGGACGACAGTTGAAAGGGACGTTAAGGAATAACAACGTGGGACTTGAAGATGTTCTAAGATCTTTAAAGATTTCTTCCATGTTTCCCACCCTTGTTGTTTCTGGGATGGTAGCAGAGTGTCCCAATCTGTGTTTTTGGCAGTTAACTGTCTCAACAGTATCGTGCCTTGGATAGTGATGGGTGCTATAAATCCAAGGGGATCGTTAATGCTGTTGACCACGGATAAGACTCCTCGTTTGGTGAAAGGCTTATCGCAGGCCGATACCTGGAATGTGAACATGTCCTGTTTAATGTCCCACAACAGACCAAGACTACATTGCATGGGAAGATCAGAACCCAGATCAAGGTCCTTCAGGCTGGCAGGCACGGCACTGACTAAGGAACGTGCCTCTGACTGTGTAGCCCCCATAGATTTAGCTAGAGGGTCAGATTACAGTGCCAGAATTCCCCCCTCCCACTATACCCTCCAGGTGATGCTCTGCTGGGACCCCCGAATGACCAATGGGGAAAGAGGAAGGGGCGGACAGCCACATCCACGGGGGTTAAATCCAGGTACCAGGCGTCAGTGCTTCCTCTTTCTCTTCGGCTGACCCCTGGTAGCTGTTGTGCGCGGACCACCGGATCTCCTCCTTCTACCATGTCTGATCCCTTGATTGAGGCCCTACGGTGGAGAGCAGCACAGGAAGGTGAGCCATGGGTGCAAGCCCTTGTAGCCAGCCTCAGAGCTCACCTCCCTGTGCCCTCTCTGGCCCCTCCAGCGGCTCCCCAGCACCCCATGAGGCTGCTTGGGACCCCTCATCTCCCGGAATCTTAGGCCCCAGCCCCTCTGGCCCTGGGGTCGCCTCTTTACAAGAATCCCCTATAAAATCCGGCTCCCTGCCTGCCGCTCCCTTAGAGCCCAGCTCCTCGCATCCCGGGGCGTCCACCTCTCCTCCCCCTCGAATCGAACCCCGCACCCCAGGCCTCGAAGCGTCCTCCCTGCCAACTACCAAGACAGATCCCGGGCCGGCAAGACACGTTGACCCCCCCGGCCGGCTCCCACAGCGAACCAACCTCCTGCATCCTTGCCTGGTACCTGCTCCAGTCGTGGCGCTGCGGTGTCCCATTCAGGCAGACACTCCATGTGTTTCTCTAAGCCCCTGGGGCATCTGCCCATCGATGGTGGCGGAGCGGTACGACGTGTTCCATATGCAGCTGTATCGCGCCTGCCTCGGGTCCCGAGAAGTGCCGCTCCATCCAGGCCCCTGCCCCGGACGGCATCGCACCAGAGCCCTGCAGCCTCTGCTCCCCTCGCCACTCTGCCCACACCCTCACTCCTGCCGACTACCTCACCGTCAGCAAGAGGGGCTCCGGCGTCCCTGGCCAGGTCGCAACCACTGGCTCTACCCCCACTGGCTCCACCTCCCGACGTCACGCGGGGGTGCGGAACATCACCAAGTAGTGACAAGCCCACAGCATCAGGCTCTGCCATCAAGCACCGGGGGGTTGCGAGCCTCGCAGCCTCCTCTCGCCTCGCCGTGCAACCCCGTGCGGCCACGCGCATGGCCAAATGGGCCAGAAATAATCCCCCGGTGGCATTCCCGGTCAAAGCCCGCCCATACTCCAAACCACACCCACCGCTGCCTGTCATGAGGGGCGTGCCCGGCAAGAACCGCCCGCCCGATCAAAAGCACGGCGGGAAGACATACAACAAACACGCCTCGCCTCCCCAGTGGGCGCACGGATGCCGCCCACTAGGGGAGACAGCGGGACCGGTTCAAGAGCACTGTATGCTGCTGCAGAGCGCGCTGTTCCGCCCAACCATACGGAGCAGCGCGCTCTGCATCAAGAACAGTATAATGCACCATGCCACACTAGCACACCAATACACATTAACACATGCAATACCAACATGTTAACCACACACTATACACCCCCAATGACACAGAAACAAGCATGCAGCAAACCCACACCCATTCACGGCGAAATGTCAATCACACGCAACGCGTCCCCCCTCTTTATATTGCCCTCTTCCTCAACACCCCGTAATGCACCCACTTTCACGGACCTCAGGCAGCATGCTCACCTCAATGTACAGGAGCTACGCGCCCCCAGCACACCCCCTAGCCACAGCGGTCAAAGGCGTAGACGCCACAGACCCTCCCCAGCTTCCTCCACAGAGTCCAACCGCCATTCCCACAGTCCCCACAGCCACCGCTACCACCACAGACGCAGCACACGTAGCAGCCACTATAGGTCCCGGTCCGCCAGATGGGATTCCCCGTTCTCTTCAGATTGGTCCGACGCATTCGTGAGTTGCAGCAGATGCTGTCACGCCTCCACCAGAGGACATTGACCACACTGCTCATCTGCCAGAGAGCGTTCGACACCACGCAGAGCCCCCTACGGCTGGTTTATCAGCCACAAGTATGCTGAGGCTCCACCCTCTGAGGGAGCCGATCAGTTTCAGGCACCCGATAGGCATCGGCCGTCACGTGCACCATCCCTGGCTGCCAGCCGCGTTGGAGATCCATCCGCGCACCCACGACCCACCAGCCAGCACCGTCCCATCCCGACAACAGAAGCCAGTGTCATGTATAGTGTACAGTTCCTATAGCGTCTTGTGCTTGGGTGCGAGGAAAACACAGGAGACATAGGTTGAAATGAAATGACTTGTATTACTTCATACAAGCATGCTGAAAAGTTCACACAGTTTGCAGGAACAGCGACAGGAGACACAGCAGGCCAGAGTAACTTCAAGCACTACAATAAATCTCCAAAGCAGGTTCAGGATCTCTTCTCTGTACCGTAATTCCTCTGCAAACATGGATTCACCAAACAGCAGGTTTCCAGAGTCCAAAAGTGTTCCAAGGTTTCTCAGTAGGGAATAGCTGGAGTACAAGTCCAAGGCTTCCAGGAGTCAGGTCACAGACTGACTGAGGCTTGATTCAGGAGCACTGATTGTTCAGCTGAGGCTGCTTAAGAAGCAAGAGGGAAGAATCAGGGCGGGAACATGAAAACTGGAAACTCCATATTAACTGAGGGCAAGAGCTGCAGAAAGACAGAAAGCAAAATGGCCGACAGAAAACTGAGTTTCAAGGAACATGTCAACAGAGACAAAGAACCTTACAGCCAGATTCCCAGAAGTCGCTCTAGCCTTGCCACGGGCATCATCACCAGCTAGCGTCAGGGTAGTCCAATCCTCGGCTCCCTGGGCCTCCGATCACAAGCGAGCCAGCTCTACAGCGAGAGCCGGAGTTCCTCTACCCCAGAGAGACTCACGGCCCGCACCAGACTGCGGTGAGTTATCCAAAAATTTAAGTTTATTTTTAGCAAGTTCGGAGTACCCTTATCACCCGAAAAAACAACAGGCCCCTGTAACATTCTCCTCTTTTTGGGCATCGAAATAGACACTAACGGGATGGTTTTTCGCCTGCCAGCCGATAAAGTGGAAAAAACGTTGCGAATGGTGGAAAGTTTTGGCGAGATTAAAAAAGTGACACTTCAACAGCTGCAGTCCCTGCTGGGTTTGCTCAATTTCGCCTGACGCGTAATGCCGGTCGGCAGAGCCTTCTCTCGCCGGTTATCTCTGGCAACAAAAGGTGCTACTCCGCCTGGCCATAGAATTAGAGTCACTCGAACTTTGAAGGCAGACCTACTAGTCTGGAGGACATTCCTTAAATCTTACAATGGCCATACCTGCGTCATGGCACCCGAGGCATCAAACAAAGAAATAGGCCTAGAGGCGGAGGGAAACTGTACTGCCAGTTTCGCATCAACGTACAATAACCAGTGGTGCAAAGGTAATTGGCCTGAGTCATGGGCCTCAGCAGGCTGGGGACGCGATCCAGCACTGATAGAGATTTTCACATTAGTGGCTGCAGTCGAGCTCTGGGGTACCCAGTTAGAAAACATGAACATTAGATTTTTAACCAAATACCCGCGGACGGCAAAAAGCCTCAACAGCATGTCTTCCTCTTCGCCTCCTCTACTCGCTCTCTTGCGCCGCCTTGCACTTCTATGCCTACAGCATAGCATTTGGTGTCGAGCCGGGGGCCGGGTAACGTCGGATGTAGATGATAAACTGGTTAACTCTCTGCTGTTTTCCGATTGGCTGCATTTCAGACTTCTTCTCCCCATGGCACAGCCATTGGGCACCCGGTGTCCTGCATCCCTTTGGGACATGGTGGCCAATCATCGATGCCTCTGATCCGTGCTTCGGTTACACCGGCTACCTGGCAAGTATACGGTAAGGCGTGGGGAGAGTGGTGCTCATTAATTTGGGGTAAGCCAGTCGACAGATGCGACCGCGCGAGATGCGAGGTGTTGGTAGAATTTTTAAATCGGCTTAAACTAAGAGGCATGTCGGGTACATCGGCGCAACACAATTTATCAGGCTTAGCGTTCTTTTTCCAGCTAATGGGTTGGGTGGACGTCACCAAATATTTTTTCATTAAACAGGCCGTTAAAGGCTGGATAAGACTTCAACCTAGCCAGGAGTGTCGTCGTCTTATCTCACTGAGCCTGCTGCGCGATATTATAGCAATTTCCTCATCGGTGTGCAAGTCGCAATTCGAAGCTGCCCTGCTGTCAGCAGCTTTCGCTGTTGCCTTTTTTGGGGCACTTCGCATTAGCGAGCTAGTGCCCCGGTCAAAATCAGCGATGATTTAGTGATATGCAGCGACGCTCTGCGCATCAGCGTGCGTAAATACAAATGCGATCCCTCCGGCAGAGGCTTGTGGGTCCTAGTGAAGTCATCGGATGGCCCCGTATGCCCGATAAAAGTAGTCAAGCGCTATGCATGCCTAAGACAGGGAAGCAGATTCTTCATCGCACACACGGACGGGTCCCCCTTACCAAGTACCAGTTCAGTGCAATTTTTAAACGGTGCCTTCAAAAAGCAGGCGCTAACCCAGCAGAATACGGTACATATTCCTTTCGAATAGGAGCCAGCACTGAAGGAACCAGAGCAGGAGTATCAGAAGAAGAGGTGCAGAGGATGGGTTGCTGGAAATCCTTATGCTTCGCCAGGTATGTAAGACCAGACTTGCTCTATTAACACATCTTACTGTTCACAGGAGTTTGTAAGCCCACGGTGTGATTAGTAGGACACTCGTACATCTTCTGGGCGAGGAAAAGGGCCAAACTGCGGCCAGGAGGTCTAAGCCTGGGCTTGCCAGGGCTAAAGGTCAATTGGAGAGGAGTCAGAGGTCTAAAATGGTAACAAATGTTCCCAGAGGTGCAGAGCATCACTATAAAGGCAAAAGGGCCGGTGATATTGGTATTGCACGCCGGTGGTAATGACCTGTGCACAAGAAAAAGTGCTGAGCTTTGCACGGTAATGGCTACGGACATAGAGCGACTTACGTATCTTTTCCCACACATGGTTTTGGTATGTTCAGAGATAGTTCCGCGAGCGGTATGGAAGGGAGCGAACAAACCAAAGGCCGTTGAAAGATCAAGGAGAAAGGTCAATGCAAGGATGGCCAAGATCATGAAAGGAGGTTTTGGCGTTGTAGTACGACATTACCAATTGGAAGGAGGCTGCTCAGGACTCTTAAGGCCGGATGGAGTCCATCTTACGGAGGTCGGGCTCGATATATTTTTGTCTGGCTTGCAGGACAAGGTTGAACAGGCCCTAAGGCTGATGGGTGGGGGTTGGAGTCCTGTGTAGGTCATACACAGGATCCTCTGTGGAGGAAATGCCAGGAGGGGCAAGGGTTCGAAACCCACATTGGCCGGCTTGCATGTCTATCACAGACGGGGCCTGCAGCGACTGAGCCAGTTGCGCAACATAATTTGCCCCTCCCCGCTTGGTGTAATTTAATTAATAAACTGTGACTGACCTGTTCAACCCATCCCTGGCTTGTTTAGTTTTTATTGGGGGGGTCTAGCGGGAGGGGGGAATGCACCTCAGACGACAAAACTGGTCTCCGCAGTCTTGTTGCATGGTCTTCAGATGGGAATGCTTTAATTACTTCCTGATTGTTGGAGATAATCTTGTGCAGTCTGAGGTTTGCTGCAGACAGCATTTCCTGTGTTCTGGACAGCAGATCAATTGCTCCTTCACTTCTGGGCAAAGACTTAAGTCCGTCATCAACGCAGAAGCTCTTTTCCACAAATAGGCGAGCATCCGATCCATACTCTCTCTCACCTTGTTGGGCTGTCCATCTCAGTCCATAGATTGCCACAGCTGGTGAGGGGCTGTTGCCGAAGACGTGTACCTTCATCCGATAATCTATTACCTCAATACAGATGTCATTGTCCTTGTGCCATAGGAACCTGAGGTAGTTTCTACTGTATTTCCTCACGATGAAACAGTGAAACATTTGTTGGATGTCAGCCATTACTGCAACGGGTTCTTGTCTGAAGCGAACCAGTACTCCTATGAGACTGTTGTTCAGGTTAGGTCCGGTGAGGAGCAGGTTATTGAGAGAGATACCTTCATACTGAGCACGGGAGTCAAACACCACTCTGATTTGATTGGGTTTGCAAGGATGGTAGACACCAAAGGATGGAAGATACCAGCATTCTTCTCCTTCCTTTAGTTGTGGAGCAGGCTCCGCATGATCTCTATCAAAGATATTCTGCGTGAAGTCGATGAAATGTTTTTCCATCCCTGGTTTCTTCTTTAACCCCTTCCTGACATCTGACGTACTATCCCGTCCATA
>VIAB01043471.1:6103-20106 GCA_009801035.1 Oophaga pumilio
ATACCCGATACTTGCAGTATCGTATCGCTCAACACTATTCGTATACAATTTTAAAAAATTATTTTTTATAAAACATTAATACTTTACATTTTTATGCTAACACTAAGAAAATATGCAAGATATTATGTAACAATTTAAGTAGCTCTCCTTAATTATTAATTATTTTTGAAAACTTTTCGATATTTTCAGAAATAAACACAAATTATATCGAACACATTTTACCACTGTCATGAAGTACGGTATGTCATTAAAAAGCAATCACATATTCACTGAGATACATTGAAGCTTTCCAGAGTTATTACCCTATAAAATGAAACTGGTCAGAATTGAAAAAAATGGTCCGGTCACAAAGGCGAAAGCAAGCTCTGGCGCGAAAAGTTTAACCAATGTCAAATAGGAAAAAAATTTAAATGGGCATAAAGATCTATTAAAACTTGATAAAGGAAAATCTATATTTAGATTTTATCCTATAAAAAAGTAATTTTCAAGAAATGTTACTTATTGTGCTCAGCAATTTGTGAAAGACCAATATCAAGCATATGTCACATTTATATTCATGTAACATGCTAATCACTGATGGCAGTAATTGTGCATTGCGTTTTGTCCAAATTCTCTTATTTATTCATATATTTTGTAACTGTCATTTTTTTATCAGTAAAGTTTCTAAAACAAGAAAACATTTGAAGTCAATTGATATGCAGATGAAAACATCTTCCTTGGGTATATTTGACACAGTCTATAAGACGAAGGAAAGAAAGATAGAAAGAAAGAAAGAAAGAAAGAAAGAAAGAAAGAAAGAAAGAAAGAAAGAAAGAAAGAAAGAAAGAAAGAAAGAAAGAAAGAACGAAAGAAAGAAAGAGTAGGAAAAAACAAAGTAAAGGAAAGAAAAGTAGAGAAATAATGAAAGGGAAAGAGGAATGAAAAAGAATGAAAAGGAAAAAAAGTAGAAAAATAATTAAAGAGAAAGAAAGAGGAGGAAAGAAAAACAAAGAAAAGGAAAGAAAAATAGAATAATGTAAGAAAAAGAAAGAAGAGGAAAAAATAGAGAAATAATGAAAGAAAGAAAAAGATAAAGAAGGAAAGAGAGTACATTTTTGATCATAACTTGTAATGATAATATATATTACTGTACTACAGAGCATGAATAGTTGCCATCATAATTATTTAACCAGCCATACTTTAAACCACAAGAACACCAGAAGGATCACAACAAGGCAAAGTTTAACAAAGCAATCCAACAGACTAAACACAGATAAATACGACATTACAGTATCTACAATTTTTATAATAGAACCAATATAATATAAAATCTTTCCTCTCCTTCACACCTAGGCTATGTTCACACGTTACATTTTTGCTAAGGATTTTGCTGCATTTTTTATGGAATTAAAAGCTGCTTTTAACAGCAAAAGCTATGAGATTTCAGAAATTTAATGTACACTCTTGTTTTTTCCTGAGTGAATTGGAAAACTGCTGTTTTTTTTTAAACTGCAGCATGTCAATTCTTTCAGCATTTCTGCAACAGTTTTTCACACTTAGAAAGCAATGAATAAGTGAAATAATTCAGCAAAAACACAGCAAAAACTTTGCCATCAGTTTTTGAATCATTTCTAGTGAAAAAAAGCAGGTGCGGCAAACACATTTTTTTTTGTGATTTTACTAAGTGTAAACCAAATGTCTTGGTGTCCACACCTAAGAATGGCAGATAATATTAGTACATTTTAATTAAATACGTGATGGGTTCCTGAAAAACATAGCAAACAAAAGGAGGAAAAACCACCGTAAAAATGCGGCAAAAAAAGTGAAAATGCTGCAAAAAACAGATTTTTGTCAGCAGCTTTTTTTACTGCTAAGATTTTGGCTGCCAATGTTTTGACAGCAGAAAAAAATCTGCAAAAAGCAACTTGTGAACGTAGCCTTACAGTGTCGAGAATTCATATCATGCTGCTTTGTGTCTGTTTTTTAACGGAAACTCGTTGCTATTGTTGCATGTTATCATTAGTGGAGCTAGTTTTATCAGTAGGACCAAAACCAATATTATTTGAGATGGAAGTATGACAAATAGGGAGGATTCTGCTCTAAAGATAGTAGATGCAAATAAGGTATTACTTTAACTGTAATGTAGAACAGGGAATATTGCTTATTGAGGTGAAGGACTCTGTAAAATGTTCAACCTATTGGAAAGTAAAATGCCGTTGTCATACAATATAAAAGTAAATAATGCTGGTATGCGTGAATCTGCAGGGCTTTAGATTAAATTCAATATAATCCTAGAATTGATTTTGTGTTCTAAATGAGCAGACTGCTTTAGACCATCCATATACATTAGTTATTAGGGTTCCATGAAAAACAGCAATCAGCCTCCATCAAACGCCCTGACTTCCAAAAGCCCTACAAATATAGGCTTGTTACCAGCTCATGTAGCCTTTATCTATCCCCATTTCCTCAAAATGGCTGGACCATCATTGTAAATAAACACATGTAGTTTGTCACCCCCACCTTAATGCAGATTGTAAACTCTTACGGGAAGGATCGTCATTATCTTTGCAATAATTATTGTATTATCGTTAACTTTGCTATGACTGTTGTATATGAACTGTTGAATTGTAAAGCACTGTGGAATATGTTGGTGCTATATAAATAAAGTTTCTTATTATTATTATTACATACAGAGGTTTATCCCCTAGCCCTGGGTATTCCACGACTTGGTGTCTAGTGACACCACTGTCTAGTGCTTTAGTTCTCCATCCACTGGTGTGTAGTAGTTTAGTTTTCCAACCCAAGCAGTTTAGTACTTTAGTTCCACAACCAGTATTTTCTACTACTTTAGTTCTCCATGTTCTGGTTGTGTATTTGTTTCGTTCTACAACCCTAGCTGTTAAAATAATTTAGTTCTCCATCTTATAGTATGTAGTGCTTTTGTCAGCCAACTTAAGGTATTTAGTAGTTTATTTCACCAAAGCCCTGTTGTCTAGTAGTTTAGTTTTGCATCCTTATGGTGTGTGGTGCTTTAGTTTCCATCCCCAAGCACCATGTAAGCCATGGGGATTCCAGGACTTGTGGAGCAGCCCCTTCCCGGACTGCCCCCATAGCCACCATATTCACACAGTGCCCAGTCAGCGAGATGTAATGTTGCCGTCCATGCTTGCTTGTCAGTGTCAGTGTTGAATTGCACTCTGGCAGAAGAATAATTTTTCAAGGGGACAGGTGGTGTTGTCTGTGACATGCTGTTGTAGTGCAGGTACATCTTTCTTAGAGAAGTAATGGTGACTGACAACTGATAATAGGGGAATACGACAGCCATCAGCTTTCGGAAAACATCTGTATCCACAAGGCAGAAAGGCTGCATTTCCGTGGCCAACAGGTTGGATTGCCCATCCAATAATAACCGAGATCACACACCATGAGTCAGGGAGCACCACCCACTGTGATCTTTGGAGCAAAGAGCTCCCAGCTGGCTCTTTTTGTCCAGACAATTAGACAAATACAGGAGGCCGCAGGTTATTTACAATAATTAGTTCTCGGAAAACTAATAGTGAGTCTACAGCAAATCCACCTTCATATAACAATGCATGGAATATGTATATATACCGCCGAATGATCATTGCTAACTCCACTAGAACCCCACACTACTTTCTGTCACCACCAATCCTGTTTTTAAAAAACTAAATATATACAGGCCTATTGGATGCCATTCTTTTTTGGAGGTTCACACCATCAGAGTCTTCAATCCCCTCTCCCTCAGAGTAGTTGTCATATACAGTCCACCAAGCTCACCCACCCACTTCCTTGACCACTTTTCTGCCTTGCTGCCACACGTCATGTCCTCAGAAATGCCAACACTTATCCTGGGAGACTTCAACAGCCCCATCTCCCCTAGTGAATCCCGCTTCTATCTCTAGCCACTTTTCATGGCCTCTCACAAAGTTCAACCTCTGAGACACAAAAAGATGGTAAAACCACTGATCTGGTCTTTGTCCAGGTCAGTTCAATTTCCTACCTAGATAACTCACCTCTTAGGCTGGGTTCACATCACGTTCTGGCAGTCCATTAGACGGACTGCATTACACCGCGGTATAATGCGGTATAACGCAGTCCATTAACTCTGCCATTCACCCCCATTGTCGGGCGCATCGTGATGCATGCCATAAAGCGGCATGCGTTTGCGACATGCCGTTATTCAGTGACGGAGCCTCGGACGCGGGCTGCAGCGTCTGAGCTCCGTCACCGCTAGCACAGATGATTCATCTGTGCTAGCGGGTATAGCATAACGCGATCGCGTTATGCTATATACCGTTACCAGTCCGTCAACGCTATGTGTTGAACGGGCTGGTAAAATGTAATGTGAACCTAGCCTTACTCTATCACCCTCTGTTTAGGGTGGCCTATTATGTTATCTAATCAAAGTTCTTTTTATGTAGCCTATTCTCTACTACATTGAACATAATTTGCCATCAAACTCAACTGTACCCAAAAGCCTCATGCAGCCTTTATCTACCCCTCATTTCTTCAAGATGGCTGTACCATCATTGTAAAAAACTGTACTTTGTGTCACCCCCACCTCATTGTAAATTGTAAGCTCTGAAGAGCAGGGTCGACATTATATTTGTTTTGTTTGATTATTGTAAACTTTGTAACTTTTTTGAATGTTTTATATGAACTGCTGTCTTGTAAAGCTCTGCGGAATATGTTTGCACTATATAAATAAAGTTTATTATTATTTGCAGATTGAAGATGGTGAAGTTCAAGCTCTTAGCTTTGACATGTGTAGGAGGAAACAATCTTTTACGTGATAACAACTGCACAACCGCTGGCTGGTTGCTGTGCTGACATAGGGTGGAGTATGGTGAATATTACAAGCTGCTGGACTGTGAGAGATGCAGGCGGAGATGTTACTGTGGATTTACAAAGATGGAGTGTGCTTGGTATCTAAGATCAGTCAAAAGCAGCAGTGGACAACCACTTCCGTATCAGCTGGCGGGGGGTCACTCAACCCGACTGTACAGAATAAACAAGTGGAGGTTCTGCTGCCGGAGACCTGTGGGACAACACTTGCCACACTGTTTGCTACTGACAGAGTTGAGGATGAGGATGCATTGTGTGTCGTGCTAACATAATACTGGGTCTGCGGGAAGCCAAAATGTAACCTCCTCATCTTCCTCCTCCTCCTCTGCTGAGCTACTTAGCTGCATGCCTCTGGGTTTACACCAAGTGAGATCTACTACCTCATCGTCATCCACTCTGTTCTCCCACTCTTCACCCTGAGAGTCACCCTCCTCCTCTTCCTGCCCTGACAGCACAGTACAATCCGTATGTGCCTCAAGTATCTGAGTTTCATCAGGATCATCTCCACCCCCCAAAATTAATGTCTGTTGATGAGGGTTTTGATTCAGCTCAGACTCTACTTGTTCTGGCCGTGGAACAAACTGAACAAAAATGTGGGCTTCAGTGCAGATGATTTCCTCCTCCTGACTCCTCTTTGGAGTACAAATGCCTAGGCATAGAATGTGTGAACAGATCTACAGGCTCAGCTATATGTGGTTCCCTACAGTAAATTGGTCAGTTAGAGATTTGTGACATGATACAAATGCCTAGGCATAGAATGTGTGAACAGATCTTCAGACTCAGCTATATGTGGTTCCCTACAGTAAATTGTGCAGTTGGAGATTTGTGACGTGATTGAAAACAAGGGTAATTGGGGTGCCATCTCTGAGGACTGTACTGGGTGTGATGTTAAGGTGAAAAAAGAGGAGCAGAGACCACATGTTGCAGCACTTGCCATTTACTGGAGCACATGTTCTTTCTGTCCATTATCTACAAAGCATACTGCTGTGCAACTGCCAAAGAAAGGTAGTGGAGTAGCCCGTCCAGTAACATAAGTTTTAAAAATGCTGAGCAATTGCTCACTGTGGCAAAACAAACTTACTTTTCATCTCTCATATCATACCTGTCTTACAACCATAATCAGCTATTCAAAACTTTCAATTTTCTCCTCCGTCCACCAGCTCCCCCTCCCTCTCCTCTCATCTCATCTGAAGACTTTGCCTCATTCTTGTCACGCTGTATCACAGATACACATATGATGTCAGTTATCAATACTAAGAGGGACAACATGCAATATAACACATAAATAGGAAATCTCAACATGTACATAAAGTATAGTATTACCTGACATAATATCCGTTGTACTGTGGGTGAATCCTGAAGACGTATAACGCTGTACTCAGGCTGCAGGTGGACCGGGGTCTATGCTGACCCTAAACTGGGGACCTGACTAGTCCCTCAACCTGGAGGTACTGTTAATGGTACAGAGGTCCAGGCCGCCAACGTACCCCTGTCTCCTATAAGTCCCTGACAACTGTAATCTAGTCCTCAGAAGGACCCTGATTACCACACAGGGAATAGGCAGGTTACTGCTCAACAAACAGTAAAGACAAACAAGACAGACAGGGGACAAAGCAAACACTGTCTTGCATACAACACTTAAACACAGAGGGAACGCAAAAGGTCTAGGAGATAAACTATAATTGAGGAGAGGAGAAACCACAAAGGAACTCTTAACTTAAGTCTTCTCATGACCTGATCCAATCTGCTGGTCTGCATGTAAGCTTTCACCGGCATCTAACAAGCAGACTGGCAGGTATATAAAGGAAGCTAATTAGTGCATAATCAAAAGCAGCCGGGCGAGGCTGGACCTAGTCTTAGCAAAGAGCTGGGTAAAATTAACTCCCTCATTACCAAACACAAAGTAACAGCAACTCAGCTGCGAGAAGTCAGAATGTGCAATCGCGACGATCTTCGTGGCGATACACCCATGACAATTCTTCAAGGAGAAGATTAACAATGTAAGGCAAAGCTGTTGCTTAAAGTCCTCACAGTCCCTCCTTATAAGTACTCAACTCTCCTCCTCCAAAACCAACCTTACCATCACAGAAGATCAAATTTCCTCTTTATTCTCCAAATCAAGTCTCACCACTTGTAAATTTGACCCAATAATTTCCCACCTTATTCCAAATCTTACTAAAGCCTTCATCCCAAGCATAACCCACCTCTTCAACCTGTCACTAATAACTGGTGTCTTCCCCTTATGATACAAACATACCTCGTTCACAGTCAACTTCAAAAAGCCCTCACTTGACCCATCCTCTGTGTCTAGCTATTGCCCCATTTCACTTCTCCTCTATGCCTTCATACTACTGGAACAACACATCCATTTTGAACTGTACTCCCACTTCTTCTCTTGCTTCCTCTTTGACTGCTTACAATCTGGCTTTTGACAGCACCATTTCACTGAAACTGCCCTGAATAAAGTCAATAATGATCTACTAACCGCCAAATCCAATAATTAATCCTTCACCTTCTCCGTGTTACTGTCCTTACATTTTTCTGACAATAGTAGTCTATGAAACTGATATTTGTGCCACCTGAATGTGGCTGAGCATCAAAGCAGGTTGAGCTGTTGCATGTGGTATCAGGACTCCCAGCACAGCAGGCATAAACTGATGCCTCCCTCGATGCCTCACCCACCTCATCTTAATTTAAAGATCAATTCAAAGCTGTAAATGCTTGTCCAGATCCTAATACGTCATGCATGGCTGATTGCTGCAATGCCATTCTAAAATTTGTACTGTGGGTGAATTGGGGCCACTTTCCTGGTGTCTGCTCCTAATTTGATGTATTTTGCCAGCTTTTGGGAATGTTTGAGGGGTGTTATGTATGCATTTGTTTTTGCCTCCCATTAACTCCAGTGGCGCTCGACTGTGTTCGGCAAATATTCGACATATAATTCGGTGAATATTGAAAATTTGGCTATCGTAATCTGAACTAAATCTTGAAATATTTGCTCATTCCTAGTCATCAAGCTCTGGGTGCTGGGTTGGTGTCATGAAATTGTCCCACTTCTTTGACAGTCAACTCCTTACCTCTTCTGTATGTCTCCCTAGACTCTCCTCTCTGGATAGGCAAGAAAGCTTGTCCCCTGCAGCTAGCGTTGTCTGGCAGGATTTTTTTTTGCATATTTTCCACAATGGCCTTCTGGTATAGCACTATTTTAGAAGACCTCTACACCTCAGGAAGAAGATATGAAAAGTTCTCCTTGAAGCGTGGGTCAAGCAAGGTGAAAAAAATAGTATTTTTTGAGCCATTAGGAACGTAACTCGAGAGTCACAGGAAAAGCAATGACACATAAAGTCGGCCATAGGTGCAGCGGCTGCAGCTGTAGCTGACTTGAGCAAGTGGGCGCTAATGTGCACTAAGCACTTTTGTCAAGCATGTTAAGTGTGTGAGCTTGCCAAGTTTCACAGCCACCACCAGGTTACACCAATTTTCAAACACGACCACTCCTGGTTGGAGGTTCAGCCGCAAGAAAACCAGATCTGTCCGGTCTGTTATTCCTTTAATTAACTATGCCGCGGTGTGTGGTTTGTCTCCTAGACAGAGTAGCTTCAGCAGAGGTTGTTGCTGTTTCACTGAGGCAGTGCTGCAGACCTTCCAGCTTCTGGCTGATGTGAATGACGTGCTCTGAGATACCACATCGGAGATAGAGGATGATGATGAGAAGGAGGGGGTGCTGAAACTGATGTAGGATGTGGAGGAAACCCTGATAGAAGTAGTGCCAGCAATCTTTGGCATTGGGAGACCATGCGCCATGCAAGGGTGTAACTCGGCCCCAGCCTTCACAATGTTGACACAGTATGCTGTCAGTGAAATGTAGCATCCTTTGCCATAAGCGCTAATCCACGTGTCAGTTTTTAAGTGAACAATGCCAGTAAGGGCATTGGTAAGGGCACGGGTGATGTTCCTGGACACATGCAAGTACAAGTCGGGGATGCCACACCAGGAGAAAAATCGGTGGCAGTGAACCCAGTATTGAGGTATGGCTGCTGTCTTGAGTTGGCGGAAATCCTTCATGTCTACTATGCTAAATGGCAACATTTCCATTTCCAGATTGCAAATAGCCATTTAGTTTGTCTCAGAACTCTTTTTAAAAAGGTATACTGAGGAACACTTAACTCTTTGATTGAGAAATTCAGGTGAATCAATGCTCAGCAGAACAATTGCACGACTTCTTCCTCTGGTTACCCCACTGTTTCTTCCTATCTGTTTTGATGCAGCTGATTTCTTCACCTCTGCTCTGCTGTCCTCAGTCTGCATGCCAGTTTACCAGGTTAGGTCGGTGACTCCGTCATTCACCACCTCGTCTTCAACCACCTCACCCTGGTGTTCCTGACTTTTGTGACTTAACAACAAGACTTAGCGTCAACTGTGTCTCATCATCATCTTCCACCTTATCCCAAATCTGCTATTCCCCATCGTCATGTTCTTTTGGCTATGACTGCTCTAAGGTTTGTTATTACTAGACAGCATGTCCTCCTGTCCTCCTTGGAGCATGCAGGTTGAGAGTAGAGATAAGCAAACTTTTCAAGGTTTGGTTCAGATTGGTGAATGTTCCAATGTTCGTCAAAAAGTTTGCTAAACATATATGAACACCACTGAATTCAATGGGAGACAAAACCAAAAGCATAGATAGCAAATTCAGGGGATCCAAAAGATGCCAAACAGCTCAATTTATAGGTAGACACCAGGAAAAATGGCATCAATTGACCCAGAGTGCAAATAGTATAATTGTGCAGCATGGATGCATGGGAAGGGGCTTAGATTATCATTTCTGGCTTAAACATTGATTAAAAAAAGGTAATACTTCCAAATATTAGGGGAACACACCAGGAAAAGTGGCATCAATTGACCCACAGTAGAAATTTGATAATGGCGCAGCAGCAGTCAGCCATGGGCCATTCATGATGTATCAGGGAATGGGTCAGCATTTACGCTATGCAAAAGGACATACTACAACAGGGCTCATCACTGCTGCCACAGTCACTGCAACATGTGGAGAGTGGAATTCCATTGGGTTGGCACACTGCATATCAAATGGTTAACTGGTAGACCGAAATAATGTGCAGTGATACAAGTCGATGACCTGTGTGGTGCAAAAGGTGGAAGTGAGCACAAATGACCGTGATTTCTGAAGCAGCTCAACCAGGTTGAGATAGCAGCAGAGAAAATACTGTACCACCAGGTTGAGCATATTAGCCATGCAAGGCACGTGTGTGAGGTTGCCCCATCGTAGAGCAGCCACCAGGTTCACACTATTACACACACATGTCCTTCCCTGGCTTAATGTTCAATGGAGGCAGCCATTGCTCAAACTCGGCCTGGATAGCTGTCCACAACTCTTGAGCTGTGTGACTGCAATCTCCAAGGCATAATAATTTAAACACTGCCTGATCACGGTGAGCCCTGGCTATGCAGTACGGAGGTAGGGGGATTCTCTCTGCATTATTGGAATGCATGTCTCATTAATGGAGAGGTTGAGGGCATAGATGGAGGCACTAGAGGAGGTAGAGGAGGCAGAAGCAGTAAAGGAAGTGTTAGATACAGATGTTTGTCCCATAAGACTTGTGGGTTCTAAAACTTGTGGAGAAGCCCTTTTCCCACATGCCTCCTCAGCCACCACAGTCACACAGTGCTAAGTCAGCAATATGTAACGCCCCTGACCATGTTTGCTCATCCTGATGGCAGTGGTAAAATGAACTCTGGCAGATATAGATTTGCGACATACTGGAGTAATGCAGGCACAGCTTTCTTACAGAAATAATGGCGACTGGGCATCTTTTACTGGGTGATTGCTTTCGGAAACTGTCTGTATCCACCAAGCGGAGAGCAGCATTTCCATGGCCAACAGATTGGAGATGTTGGAGTTTACGCTCTTAGCTTTGGTATGTGTAGGAGGAAACATTTTTTTATGTTAACACAACTGTGGGACCGAGGGCTGGCTGCTGTGCTGGGAGAGTGTGGAGTAGGGTAAAGACGACAGTCTGCTGGATTGTGACTGAGGTGCAGGTGGAGATGTTATGATGGATTGAGAAAGATGTGATGTGCTCTGTATCATAAAAGTAGCAGGCATCTCCACTTTCGTACGAGCTGAAGGACTCACACTCACCCAGACTCTAGGGATTAACAAACAGAGTTTCTGCGGCCGGAGACCTGTTTGAAAACACTTGTCACAGTTAAGGAGGAGCAGATGCAGTTGATGGGATGGATGGTGAGGCTCACTAGTCCATATTTTAGCACAGTCAGATTCCCAGACTAACGCATGTTGATCGCGCATGTGCCGGCTCATGCATGTATTAGTCAAGCTATTTAAATTTTGGCAACTACTGAGTCGCTTTTTGCAAAGTTGGCAGGTAACATAATTTGGCTCATCCTTTGCATTCTCAAAATAGGCCCAGGTTATGCAATCCTTGATGCCCCTGTAAACTGCAGACCTGCAACCGCTTCTGGTAACAGCCAGAGTTGCGGCAGAGTATGCAGTTCCTGCTATTGTTGCATCACTCCGTGTCTGTGCTGAAATTTGCAATGTAACCTTCTCATCTTCCTCCTCCACCTCCCCTGCTCAGTTACTCAGCTGCGTGCCTCTGGGTTTACGCCAAGTGGGATCTATAACCTCATTGTCATCGTCTCTGTTCTCCCACTCCTCACCCTGAGAGTCACTCACCTCCTCTTTCTGCCCTGACAGCAGAGTACAGTCCGTATGTCCCTAAAAATGTGCAGATTAAAATAAAAAATAAAAAACTCACCTTATAGCACTTCCACAAATAAGTATACAGTCATCTATCTTCTTCTCTGCAGTTTGGAGACTAGAGATCTGAAGCAGCTTACCTGAGAGAGTGGTGAAGCAGGTAGCTAATAGTTCTCTGCTCTGCAACAGTTCTTAATAGAATCTGCATCAATGAGGAAGCAGATGATATTAAATATACTCCTGACCCAAACAGCCTTCTGCTGGATGGGCCCATTTGGTCTTTACCAACTGTGAAGCACAGAAACATTCTTTTAAAATTTAACCTTTAATGATAAACTAAAATGCGCAAAAGACCCTGGGATCCAGGTAAACAGTAAAACAAATATAAGGCTAAATAGCAAACAATAAGACCTCATATCCCAATATAGGCACCAATACCCTAGTAAGACAAAGACAGACAAAGGCCCACACAAAGGCTAACATATTTATATATGCGGAACTTAGTAGAATGTAAAAATGTCACAGTGCATAAACAAGTGCAAAAAGTGTCAATCTCACCCATTCTGAGCATCAAGGGATGTTAGATCCAACAGGGGTTCCTCAACAGTCTTGAACAGTTGACACTGTCTATCTTGCCATGCCCTCTGTATGTGCTCCCACCCTAACAAGGGCAGTACTCAAGTGTAACTCTCAAAATAGATACCCCTGAAAAAAATCCCTCCTGATGCCTTTCTTTTCTCAATAATGAAATGTCATCGGGGAGTGTACTTCAGAGGGGAAAGTTATAAGTTAAACATTATAAGGCACATATTTCTCTCTATTTCATAGAGCAAAAAAAGTGCTTAAGTGCTTATAAAGTGTCTAGTGTCTAAATAGAAAAAAGAAAGAAAAAGGAATCCTACAGCGGTGGGTATTCATTCAGTAGAAACAGAGTGCTGCCATCTCATACAGGAAAAAATGGGGAGATTTAACTCAGAAAGATAGAACCTACCTAACAATAGTAGTTGACTAGGCTTTATTCTTTACCAACTGTGAGCAAAAGAATAATAATGTAGTTACACCTGTAAGAACTGACATGCAAAGTTACTACAGGGCTTCTTCAATCTTTCAGGCTATACATTTTAAAGCTCAAAAAACAGCTAAGATCATGTTCAAATGGTAATTTTTCAACAAATTTATTATTTATCCACATACTGGATGATGAAAGATCCAATTAAATTAAGTGCGGATGCTGTTTCCCTTCTATGGAATTACATCTTTAATGCAGTCAAATATCAATATCAAATATGAATAGTATACACGGGGTTAAGTAAGCCATCATATGTTCTAAAAAAGTTTGATATTAGAAAAAAAAATGTTAGGAACAATACTGTACCTGTAGCATACTTAATTGAGACTTGCTATACAAAAATATGATTTCATTAACACTTCTAAAGTGAAAAAGTACTGAATGATATGAATTATGTTTCAGTGACATATCTTATTATCAAGTAAGACAGACTTGCTAGCAACCTAAAAACTGACAGTATTTTACTTATGTCTAAGGGGGTTTAAAATTATCCAATTCAGACAGTAGGAAATTTAATTTTGACTGAGAGAGAGAAAGAAATTGTGTAAGCCAAATATGCAACTGTGCTCCTGGATGCAATATCTGACAAATCCAATGTATTTTACATTTTAGTATGTTTAAGATTTGCTGCTACAAAAAAATAAATTTCTTGTAACTTCTATCTGACAGTAAAGAACCAATGAATACTGTGATAAAAAGCCTTAATAGTAAACATTAAAACCATGAATTTTTTTGCTTTAGGCTGAGAGTTCAAGGTGACACTGTGTAGTTCATGAGTAAAATCACGTTAATGACACACTTTGCACCACTATGTTCAAAAAAATTACAAGTGACCTTATTATCATTACAAACATTTTGAGAGAATCTGACAGTGTCAGTACATTTCCCCTGGAGCAGAAATATAGTATTCCACAAAGTTTCTTCAAGTGAATGAGGAAACAAAAAATACATAATGTCAGGTTCACTAGAGCAATAGCTGAGCTATGTAACAGTTTTCACCTTTTACAGATGGTGAGGAAGAGAGGAATGCCCTCTTATGATTTCCTGTATACTATAGCATTGCACATGAACACTGGTTGTTCGGTTCTACTTTTCCTCCCTTGCATGCTTTCCAGCGAAGGAGCTTTCAAATCCACCTTTGTTTCACGCTTAGTCCCAGAATTTCAGCAATATGTTCCAATGCTGTAGGTTGATATATTTATTACTATGCTTACGTACACAACGCCAACATATTAAGCAGTGTTTGTGAGTCATTTTTCATTACATTCCAGATTTGGGCTCATAATCTACATTTACTATAAGGCCGGCATCGATGATCGCTGCAAAATGTCATGAACACTCATCCGTTTGGCC
>VIAB01043474.1:5798-20103 GCA_009801035.1 Oophaga pumilio
GCAGCGCCGGGCTCTTCAGCTAGTAGTTGATAAATACAGAATCAAAAAGCATTGTAAATGTAAAAAACACAGTCCATTAAATGGTCTTTAAAAGAAAACAGATCAGTCATGATACTGAGTAATACTGTATATTCGGTTTGGAGAACCCTTGTTCCTTCGCGGTTCTCCCGCTTGCAGACTGATCATGACAAGGGACTTCTGCTAGCAACACATTGAATCAGATGTGATTTATGGAATGACTAAAACAAGAATGATTATTTTGCTTGCAGTGTTGATCCAAGGGAAGGCAAAAAAAATCCTATAAGGAGGTTGCCACCTGCCTCATAACATGGGGTAAAATCCTTCCTGATGCCAAATAATGCAATCAGAATGAATCTCTAGATCAATTATCCAACTTTAATATAATTTGGTACATTCAGTTTTGTATATCGCTCTGATAAGATGGAATTTATAAAACGTGGGCAGGTTTGATTGCTGAATACCTCTGGATGAAGTCAGTCTAATGGTAATGCTCATTGTTTTGACAAAAGTACATCTAACTTATTCAGACTTAAGCCATAGTATTTATCTATTACTTTTATAATATGTTACTTCCTTTGTCACTGGGAAATAATTGTTCAATACTGGATGTTTGTATCAATTCTATCGGCATATTCAGATTATAATAGGGTAATCTGGGCTATTGGCCAGGGCCTGAGGCTCCGGGGGGCCCCATGGACAGATTGCCCTCATTAAAATGTCTTGTGAGCAGCACACATCTCTGGGCCGCAATCGGCAGTGCAAATCTCTGTCCAGGGAGCTTACCTGGAGCTCCACTGCCGGCAATACAGAGTGGCAGTGGAGCTCCAGGAGATTGATCGCCTCCTCTGTGACGTGATGGCGCAAAGACGTCATCGAGCCTGCATATACATACTGGCATAAGAAGTGGAGCCTTGGTGACCAGAGCAGAGTGCTATAGGAAAAAGAGTAAGTATGTGTTTTGTTTTTTGTTGTTTTTTTAAATATATGTATGGGGTGTGTGTATATATGGGCTACGTTAGGGGCTTAGCCTGCATATAGGGTGCTATGCGGGGGATCATCCAGTATATAAGGGCTATGTGAGACCTCATAATATATTTAAGGAGGTATGTAGGGACTCATACTATATATAGGGAGCTATGTGAGGGCTCATTCTGCATATAGGGAGCTATGTTGTGGTTCATCCTGCATATAGGGAGCTTTGTGAAAGCTCATCCTACATATAGGGGCTATGTGGAGGCTTATACTGCATATAGGGAGCTATGTGGGAGCTCATACAGTACATAAAAGGTATATAAAGGCTATGTGAGACCTCGTACTGTACATAGGGAACTATGTAGAGACTCATACTGTATGCAGGAGCTGTGAGGGGGCTCATCCTGTATATAGGGAGCTATCTAGGGGCTCATTCTGTATATGGGGACTATGTGAGACCTTATACTGTATATAGAGATATGAAGGGGCTCATACAGTATATAGGGGCTATGTTGGGCTCATCCTGCATATAGGGAACAATGTTGGGGCTCATCCTGTATATATGGACTATGTGAGATCCTCATATTCTACATAGGGGCTATGTGAGGGCTCATCCTGCGTACATGGTATATTATGTATAACGCTGTACATGAGGGAAAAAATGTGCGCGGAACGCTACATGCGCCGCTATCACTGTTGTTTCCCATCTACAGATGTGCATCAGAGTCCACATCAAAGGGGGAGACATGTACGGTGCATATCGTGAAGGGGTTAAAGGAGTTTTTCATGCTAAACTAAATTTCTGTAATGCATTTATTTCCTGACAGTGTGCACCTTGCAACTTTTCCTGATCAAGCAAGAACAATTTAAATACAACACAGCTAATGTAACAAGTGGTTTCTCAATTTTCAAAACAAAATGCCACTTTTAATGAGTACTATAGTCTTTGTTGTTATTCAACTCCCTCTTAGTACTTAGTAGGGCATACTTCGACTGATATGTCCTTCTGTAAACATGATGTACAGCCAGACACTAGCTTCTGGCAGCATTCCTGAGGAATCTTAGCAAATTCCTCATGGACAATCACCACCATTACACTAATATTCCTCACTTGTGAAGAGAGTGGTTCAAAAGTTACCAGAAGAGATCATTACCTGGCACAAACAAGGATACAAAAAGTAAGGACAATGAATGTTCCTAGAGATATAGTTGGAAGCAGAGTTTGCAAGTTAAAAGTTAACTGGAGGTGACAGAGGATGTTATCACAGGCTCACACCAGATTCCCAAGGAGGCAGATGGTCAAAACTATCGATTGTGTGCAGCAATATGGTAGAAGGCCTGAGGTTTCAGTTTTAATATTAAGCTGCATACCAAGCCCTGAAGGTCTCCATGCCTGAACTTCAAGAAATGCACCTCTACTGACCAAAAAGGACAAGAAAAGACAGCTTTAAAGTGCTCAAAATCACACAAATAAACCACAGAAGTTTTGGGATTATGTTCTGTGGAATGATGACACAAAACTGGAACTTTTGCAGTCCGCTTACCATCCTTCTATCTCTTCTCTGAACTTGCTCCAGTTTTTCTGTCTTTTTTAAAATGTGGTGCCCAGAACTGGACACATTATTTGAGATGAGGTCTAACCAAGGCAGAGTAGAAGTAGATAATTACTTCTTGTGTTCTAGACTCTATGCTTCTCTTAATATATCACAGAACTGTGTTTGCCTTTTTGCTGCTGCATCACACTTTTGACTCATGGACAGTCTGTGATCTATTAGTATACCCCAGTCTTTTTCACACATGCTGTTGCTTAGTTCTATTCCTTTATTTCTGTAGATGACATTTTGTTTTTTCCTGCCCAGATGTAAAATCTTGCATTTCTCCCTGTTAAATATCATTCTATTAGTCACTGCCCATTGTTCAAGCTTATCTAGAGCCTTCTGAATACTTTCTCTGTCTTCTCTAGTGTTAGTTATCCCTCCTAGTTTTGCATCATCTGCAAATTGGGGCCAGGATAGAGTCTTGGGATTCCCACTTGAAACACTCTTCCAATTGGATGTGCAACAATTTATTGCCACTCTTTGAGTACGATCACTGAGCCAGTTATGAATCCACCTAACCGTAGTCTTGTAAATCCCATACGTGGCAATTTTTTCAATAAGAATAGTACAAGATACTTTATCAAATGCTTTGTTCAAGTCAAGATATGAAATAAATATACATTTCAATGATCCACCCAGTCAGTGATTCCATCATAGAATGTTAAGGGTATGCCACACTAAACAACATCGCTAACGGGATCGCTAAAAAAGTCACTATTTAGCAATCCCGTTAGCGATGTTGTTGTGTGTGGCATGCAGCAACGACGTGGCCCCTGCTGTGATCTAGTCCGTCGTCCTGATCGTTCCGGACCCTATTCTGATCGTCGGCGTCCCGCTGGGTAAGTATATATCGCTGAGTGTGGCACCTTTTTTAGCGATTTAGCGGTACCTAAAGTCGTTAAGGAGATCGCTAACCGCGATAGCGTCCTTAACGACATCGCTAAATGTGGCCGACACTAGCGATATTGTAAACGATCCCGCTAGCGATCTCATTAGTATGCGACGCTAACGAGATCGTTAGCGGGATCGTGTAGTGTGGCAGTACCTTTAGAGTTGGAAGGGACCTCCAGGGTCATAGTGTGATTTACTAAACCATCTCAAACAGATGTCTGTCCAGCCTCGGTTTGAAGACTTTGAAGAACCCACTACCTCTCGTGGCAGCCTGTTCCACTTATTGATCACTTACATTGTAAAAAAGTTTTGTCTAATATCTAATCTGTATCTCCCTTTCAGTTTCATTCCATTACTTATCGTGTTTCCATGTGAAAATGAGAATAAGGATGATCCCTCTACACTGTGACATCCTTCATATATTTGTAGACAGTTACTAAGTCTCCTCCAAGCCTTCTTTTTTGCAAAATAAACATTCCTTGATCCTTTAACTGGTCTTCGTAGGACATATTTTGCAGACCGCTTACCATCCTGGTAGCTCTTCTCTGAACTTGCTCAAGTTTTTCGATCTGATTTTTAAAATGTGGCGCCCAGAACAGCGGAAGGAAATTAGATTAGTCTGGCATAACTTGTTTGCTACAAACCCATGCTGGCTCTATTTAATTACTGTATTCTTATCCAAGTACTTACATACATGCTGTTTCATAATTTTTTCAAAGATGTTTCCTGGTATAGATGTAAGGCTCACTGTCCTGTAATTTCCTGGCTCCATCTTCTTTCCCTTTTTGAAGATAGGAACAACATTTGCCCTTCTCCAATCTTCTGGGACTTCTGTTCTCCAGGAATTTTCAAGGTTTCTGGCTAGCAATTCTGCAATGTCATCTGCCATCACTTTCATTACCCTGGGATGTAATTCATGTGGACCAGGATATTTAAATGTATATAAATTAGATAGGTGTTTTCTCACCATCTCTCTGTTTTTAGATAGTGTGGATTCTTTTATTCCTTTGATAAGCACAGTGAAGATCAGTTGATGCTACATTTGCTTTCTTAGAGAACACCCATGCAAAATAGGAAATTACAAGTTCGGCCTTCTCAATATAATTTTTGACCACTTCACTCTTTTAATCCTTTAAAAATCCAATAGCATCCTTTTTTATTGCTTTTGGTCTCCCTTGCAAGCCTCACTTCATTACTGACTTTAACTCTTCTAAAGCTTGCCCTGCATTCCCTGCAGACAGCATTATATTCTTTAGAAATGCCCCCCTCTTTACACTTGATATACATTTCTATTTTCATTTTTAGCAAGTGTTTAAGTTTTGTGCTCATTAGTGACGAGCGAGCGTGCTTGGATAAGGTGTTATCCAAGCATGCTCGTTTCCTAATCGAGTATTTTCTGCGTTCTTAAAAAAATGCTTGAGTCAACACGGCTGTTCGACAGCCGCAACACATGCAGCGACTGCCTAAAAAACAGGCAATCCCTGCATGTGTTGCAACTGGCGAACAGCCATGAGACATGAAGCCTCTGTAACTTGAGCATTTTTTTCAAGTACACCAAAAATATGGCTCATCACTAGTGTTCATCCATACAGGTCTCTTTAAATGCTTCCAATTATTCCTATTATTCGGGACTGTTACTGATTGTGCATTGAGAATTTCACTTAGTAAAATCTCCCATCCTTCTTGATCATTTCTGTCCTTTAGAACATCCAACATTTGGACCTTTTCTACAATCTTTCTGAGTCCATTAAAATCTGCCTTTCTGAAGTCCAACCTTAAAGTCTGCATCCTTGAAAGTCTTCCTCCTCTTGTAATAAAAAATTTGAGGACAGCATGGTCACTACCTCCTAAATTCCCAAACACCTTTAGTTCCTCAACCATTTCCTCTGTTGATAAGAATTAGGTCCAAGATGGCAGATCCTCTAGTTCTCTCTTCTATCTGTTAAAAGATAAAGTGTCAGCGAGAGAAGATAAGAATTTTCTTGACCCATTACTTTTGCCTGAGAGAGATTCCCAACAAATATCTGGATAGTTAAAATCTCCCATGATCACTAGGTCGTACTTTTTTGACAACAAAGATGTCACGACTCGGTTGTCAGGTGACCTGGGACCAGGGGCTCCTACCCTATCCCTAACACTAGGGGGCGCCCTAGTTCCCCCTATTCCCCGGGTTACTTCTGAAGGTGAAGATGCCGGGGCCACCAACCTTGCCTTATCTCTTGTATCTGCCCTCCGTCTGTTCCCTTCCCCCACCCAGGGAAGAGGGGAGCAACCATGCACAGCAGAACACCAACCAGACCACACAAACAAGTTCAACTGAAAATATCAGGCATACAAATATTCACTCACATATAACAGAGGAATGCACCGGGGTGTGGAGGATGGGGAAAAACAAAAGTAAGAGGAGGAAAGGGAATTATCACACTTACAAACCCAAGCAGCAGTCACAGATAAAACCTCCAAACTCATTCTCATATAACCAAACAACTCTCCTCCCAGGCATTCAGCATAAGCTAGCTCTGACAATGTGTTTCAGTCAGGACCCAGATTATCTAGGGATAGGAGTGGCTAACCATGCTCAGCTGAGAGCTCAGACTCCCAGAGTTCCCAACATGGCCTATTAACCCCTGTACTGCCAAGAAGTGCTTCTTTTCAGAGCAGGAGTAGGAGCAATCAGACGCTGCAGTTTTCTGGCTCCTCTCTGTTGCAGTAACCCCGTGACAAAAGACATCTGATGTAAAAAGAGTTCATCCATATTTTCAGTCTGTCCAGGTGACCTATAGTAAACACCTACAATAGTGTCCTTTCTGTTCTTCTTTCCTTGTATTCTTAACCAAACAGTCTCTACAGAGCTACCAATCTCAAAAGCTTGGATCTCTGTGGAGATATACGCTTTCATAACATATAATGCAACACCTCCTTCCTTCTTGTTAAGGATGTTTCTTATAAATAAGTTGTAGCTTTCAAGGTTTGTCTTCCAATCATGTGTATCATCCCACCAAGTTTCAGTGCCTATGACTTTTCCTGTGTTAGCAGCTCCATTTCTCCTTGTTTGCTTCCCATGCTCTGTGCATTTAGTTTGTAGTTGGTTTCTCTTGCTCCTCTATTTTCAATCAGAATTTGTTGTCTTTGTTCTTTATTTCCACTTCTAATAGAACGGTTCTCAACAGAACTCATTAGCTGCATATTTTTTCCTGACCGTATATTTCTTATCCCATGTTGCTCTAGTTTAAAGCTCTCCTGATGACTTTAGCAAGGCATCTACCAAATATATATTTTACTGCTTTCATAAGATGCAATGTAGTGTCTCTGCCCGCTGCCTCCAATTGCCCAGTAGAGACGTCGACTCAGTCACTGCTGCGGTCCCACTTTTCCCCCTGCTCTCCTGCGGCTGATGTAAGGGATATGCGCACAGCGAGCAGATCCCAGTGAATTGTGCTTAGGGCACGAGTGCTTGCTCCCTCTTTAAAGGGGCTGCGCGCACACTGTCCTAAAGGGTCCCCAGCCAATGGCCAGGAGACAAGTACTATTTAAGGCACCTCCTCCTGCATGGTGGTGTCTGTGCAACGTAGTAGTTTGTTTCTAACATGCTTACTAGGTAGTTCTCAAGTCCCAGTGCTTGTACTGCAGTATACCTACCCTGTATGTCAGCCCACCTGCCTGTCATGTGTCCTGAATGTAGCTGGGTGTCTCCTTCTCCAGGGGTTTAAGAATACCCTCTACCCATCCAGAAACCTGCTCAGTAAGGGTACTGAGAGATACTCAGCTATATTCAGGACACAACTGACCTACTGAATAGACTAACAGCAATAGGTCCTCTACCATCCTGGCCACCATAGATGTGGAATGTTTGTACTTTAATCTCCCACACCAGGATGGATTAAATGCCGCCTTCAAAGTCTTCACGGAAAATACAAGAATTGATGCAGAATCTGTGGTGAAACTTACAAACTTCATCCTCACCCACAATTACTTTGAATTTGATAACAAGTTATGTCTACAGGAGACTAGTACAGCAATGGGGAGTAACATGGCTCCACAGTACGCAAATCTTTTCAATGACCAGCTTAAAAGTGACTTTTTGTCCTCATGTCCACTCAGGCCTCTGGCCTGCTACCGTTAAGGGTATGCCACACTAAACGAGATCGCAAGCGAGATTGCTAACGAGATCACTACTGTGTCACCATTTATGACGCAGTAGCGATCTCGTTAGCGACTTAACGTTGTGATTCCAAACACATCTCATCAGCGATCTGTGATTCCAAACACATCTCATCAGCGATCTGTATAACGACCTCTGCGGTCGTTGGGAAAACCTAGTCCCACCTGCGATGCTGGTGAAGTCGTTCATAAAGGGTGTCACACTCAGCGATTCAGGCTCACCAGCGGGACACCAACAACCAAAAAACGGCTCAGAACGTTTACAAACGATCAGCGACATCTCAGCAGGGGCCACATCGCTGCTACATGTCACACACAGTTAAGTCGCTAACGAGATCGCTAACTGCGTCATAAATGGTGACGCAATTGCGATCTCGTTAGCGATCTCGTTTGCGATCTCGCTTAGTGTGGCATACCCTGATGATATACACTGATGATATTTTAATCATCTGGATGGAGTCTGAGCAACAGCTAAACACATTCCATGAACAGTTTAATCAATTTAATCCCACCATCAACTTAACACTCAACTAATCCTGTACTGAAATTAACTTTTTGGACACCATCATTAAGCTATCAAACAATGAAATAAAGACATCCCTGGACCAGAAGCCAGTCAACCGTCCCACATACCTTAAATGGGACAGTTTCTATCCAAAAGACATAAAGACTCTATTGTCTACAGCCAAACCATCAGATACAATTGGATATGTTCCAACCCTATGGATATAGACAAACACCTTGCTGGCCTCAGAAAGACCTTTTTGAATCAGGCTACCATCCAAGAACAATTGAAAACCAGATTACAAGAGCCATCAGAATATTAAGGAATCACCTCCTGCATTACAATGCGATAGACGAAAGCAACCGGGTGCTTCTAGTAGTCACCTACAATCCAAATCTGGAGGTGCTAAAGGGAGATACACGGAAATTACAAGCTTTACTACAAAAAGGTACCAGATTACAATCAATATTTCCAAACCCCCCACTACTCAGTTTCAGGCAGCCCAAAATCTAAGTTGCATCATTTTCAGAAGCTCCCTGTCCTCTCCAACAGCTACAGGAAATTTTCCTTGCAACAAGAAAAAATGTAAAACCTGTCCATTTATAATGACCATGGACAATATAAAGATTTCTAACTCCCATCAAGACTACAAGATCCAAAAAACTTTCAGCAGAATCACATCTAATGTGGTGTACTTAATTATATGTAAAAATGTCCAACTGTGGGTTTGTATGTGGTTGAGACAGGCTAAAAAGTTAGAACAAGGATGAATTATCATGCCAAACAATAAAAGAAAAAAAGAATAGATCTACCTGTGGCCAAACATTTTTGTATCCCTGATCACAGTAAAATGGACATGAAATTACTTGTATTAAAAGTCGCAAGCTTTCAAGACTACTCAGGTTTCTTCATCAGGCATGGACTAATACAAAATCTGAAGACTCACATATTTATGCACAACACAGTACAGAAAAAATGTTAGTTAGCCATTAAACGGTATCAACCATTGAGGACTCTCAGTTCTGAATATTTTTCTATCTACTGGCTAACACGGTGCAAAGATATACATCTTTCTTGTATTAACAGGAACCGTCAAGTCTCAGAGAGACAGAAGGGTCTGGGAATATAAACCTATGACAACCTTTGATACACTTAGAGCAGGAATGAATGTGTCGCATGGATTTATGTCTTTCTATATCAACTAAGGAATGTGCTCTTCAAACCAGTTCCAATATTTACAGGCACAACTGTTTATCCCTCTCCCATAATGATAGCTCTGCTTCACGTCACTTGTCTTATATATTGCATTATTCCTGTGTCCCCTTGTGCTTATATAAATATGTGACTCTTCAGATTTTGTATTATTCTATGTCTAATGAAGACACCTGAGTAGTCTCGAAAGCTTGCAATTTGTTACCATCTTTTCAGTTAGCCATTAAAAGGTATTAAAGGGAACCTGTCACCAGGTTTGGCCGATACAAGATATGGCAACCGCCTTTCAGGGCTTATCTATAGCATTCTATAATGCTGAAGATAAGCCCCCAATCCGACCTGAAAGATAAGAAAAATAACTTTTATTATACTTACCCGGGGGGGCAGTCCGGTCTGATGGGTGTTGCAGGTCTGGGTCCGTCACCTCTCAACTTCTTATGATTGCCGCTCTTCTGCTTGTTTTATGGGTCCCCGGCATTGCACTCCTGCGCAGGAGTACTTATCTGCCCTGTTGAGGGCAGAGCAAAGTACTGCAATGCGCAGGTGCTGGGCCTCTCTGACCTTTCCTGGCACTTGCGCCAGCCCCACTCCCCTTGAGTGACAGGTCTCTCCCTGTGTGCATGTATGGGAAGAGACCTGTCACTCTAGAGGAGTAGGATGGGAGAAGCTGCCGGGGACTACCTGTCCGACTAGTCTCTCATGCGGCTTGATTCCCCACAGTTTTAAGTTACGTTCTTCTCTGAAATGCTGCAGAATTTAATAGTACAACATATATGGCTGAGGTAATACAGCCAGTGTCTGATACATGCTGCCTTTGGATCAGGCATCATGTATCATCTATCAGGTTTCCTTTAAGGAAAGCTTGTATTGTATGCAGCAACTAATGTGTCCTTAAAAAAAGGAGACCATGTCAGGTTAAAAATAAAAACTACAGCTAAAATGGCAATCTTTACTCTAAAATGTGATAGAAATAGGTGTGGCATACATGCTACAGACACTGTGATGCATATTTCATTATGGTAGAATATAATGGAAAGAACTAGCCTAGACCTGAGGGTCCAATTTTAAGTTTTGCTTCAGGTCGATAAGGATGCCGCTATAAAATTAAAACAATTTGTGATGTGAACTTATTCATACAGCAGACTTTATGGAAAAGCTAAGCATTTAGCAATTAATGTATGGGGATTGTGTACTGAGTCAGCTATTTAAATGAAAATGTGTTAATCATTTGATGCTCATACAGAGATAGCTCCATTGATCTTAGCTCAAGGGCTGAATTTTCCAATACAGCATATTGAAGTTTCCTTTATTTGAGCCTTCGGAAACCAAACAATCCCTTTAATCCCATAGGACCCATTTAAAGACCTGCACTATAGGCATGAAAATAGTGATAAGACATTACCTGTCTGATAGCAGGAAAATCATTGGCAGCCATGATAGATTCTTTCATTAACATAAGCAGTACAAGGCAGAAGCTTTCCATTACATGACGATTCCAATCTTGCATGAACAGTTGATCCCATATTAGCAAAACTGCAGGCAGATCTAGTGAATTCACAAATCCCTATTGGAAACAAGCAAAACAAGATTACAGTTGTTTATCCAAAATATACTGCACACTCTTACAAAGTTATATGTATCTATATATATCTTGTGGTGTAATGACCCCTGATGCAGCTAGGGGGCACTGTGTATGGCCCTCGGGATATGCATGGAGGCATGTGATGGATGGACGTTATGTATCACAGAGGTGGGTGGCCCTGTGATGGAAGCCTGAGCATGTTTTGTTCAGCAGATCTACTGCTGAGAGTTTTGCTATACATTGGGAGGCTTCCAGGTGACTTGGAGAGCTGGGCGGGTCCAGTCACCTACAAACCCACCCAAGGGGTATGTGTCTGAATACCCAAAATAAAGCCTGTAGTTGTTTATGTGTATCAAAAGGACCTGTGGTGAGGTCATAACCATGTGACCTAACCATGTGATCCTGACCTCACCTGTGGGCGGGGTTACGGCTATGTAACTGAGTGTGCTTGGCACCTGTTAGAGAGTGTTGTGGGAGTCTGTGAGTGTGAACAGACTACCATGAGTCCAGGCGGGACATCACAGAGAGGACTCTGTGTCTGAAGAGTGAGGTTCCAGGACCGAGCTGAAGTACTGGAGAACTGTACTATTTGTTACTGTGAGGTTTATGAAGCAATAAACCTAAGGACTTTTTGCATAAGAAAGTGTCTCCTGATTTGCCTCTGAAGCAGACGAGTGAGTAAAACCTTACAATCTATAATATATACAGTTGAAACTAGTTTACATATACTATATAAAAAGCACATATGCATGTTTTTCTCAAGATCTGACATGAAGTCAGAACAAACCTTTCCCGTTTTAGGTCAATTAGGATTTCCATAATTATTAATATTTGCCAAATGCCAGAATAATGAGAGAGAGAATATTTTAAGACATTTTTATTACTTACTGCAAAGTCAAAAGTTTACATACATTTCATTAGCGTTTGGTACCATTGCCCTTTAACTGAATGACTTGGGAACAAACGTTTGGGATATCCTTCCACAAGCTTCTCACAATAGTCGGTCACAGTTTGGATCCATTCCTCCTGACAAAACTGGTGTAACTGATCCAGTTTGTAGGTCGCCTTGCTCACACCTGCCTTTTTAGCTTTGCCCATACATTTTCAATAGTATTGAGATCAGAGCTTTGTGATGGCCACTCCAAAACTTTGATTTTGCTATCCTTAAGCCATTTTTTCTTTTGTGACCTCTTGGATGAGTCGTTGCTGCGATCTTGGGGTAATTTTGGTCGGCCAACCACTACTGGGAAGGTTCACCACTGTTCCATGTTTTCGCTATTTGTGGATAATGGCTCTCACTGTGGTTCGCTGGAGTCTCAAAGCTTTAGAAATGGCTTTATAATCTTTTCCAGACTAATTCATCTCAATTACTTCATTTTTTATTTGTTCCAGATGTCTAGCTTTTGAGGTTATTGTTATGAACTGACCTGAGTTGGAGTAATGATATTGCAATCACTAGGAGCAGCACTGACAGTAAGTGTAGTTAGAAATAGCCAGAGGTCGGCACACGGAGCAGCAGTATGTTAGCACCACGCCGGGGTCCTGCTGTGACAGGCAGGTCTCCGGCCTGTCTCTTCACTCACACATGCTGCGGTCAGTTCTTCCCTTCCCCATGCTCTGCATGCTTCCAGCCGGTCCTCTCGCCATGTCCTTAGGGCATGTGCACTCCCACCCTCTTAAAGGGCCAGTGCGAGCACTTGCTATTTCCTCCCCAGTCAATAGCTGTGGGACATTATGTATATATTGCTTCCTCCCCACTGGGGAGGTGCCCGAGCAACCTTCCTGTTTAGCAGTCTAAGTTGTGTAAAGTTGCATACCAGTCCATGCTGCACTCTGATGCAAATGCTGCTTGCTGCACTCTGGTGTAATTCCTGCCCACTGCACTCAGATGCAAATCCAGCTTGCTGCACTCTGATGCAAATTCTGCCTGATGCACTCCGATGCAAATCCAGCCTGCTGCACTCTGACACAAACTCGGTTGGCTGCATTCTGACACGAACTCTATCTGCTGCACTCGGATACGAACTTGGTCAGCTGCACTCTGATGCAAGCTTTGCCTGCTGCTCCATCCAGTCTGTCCTTCTGGGTCCAGCTGCTGCGCGTCCGTTGGTATGCCCTGGAGTGGCACCTGGCGTTCATTGGGAGCCAAGTCTAACCTCACCATCAGAGACTCTAGTGAACAGTCAGGTGATCGCTTAGTCACGGCCCTCCAGGCTCTCCGCGGTCTGTGGCACTGTGGTTTCACAAACCACGTCCGTGACACAGTATAATTTGAGGATAAGCAGGTAGCGTAGCCAGGAAATAGCCAGAGGTCAGTACATGGTAGCAGCAGTAGAATCTTGAGAATAGGCAGCAGGTGGAAAGAAGCTAAAGGCTAGGAGCTCAATAATCTTGCAAGGAAGGAAGTGCAGTACCAGGTTTAAGTAGGGTGTTCAATCAGGAGATCACACTGTTGAGCCAATCAGGAACTCAGGGTGGAGACAATCAGGAACAACACAGGTACTAGTATCTGGTTTAGCAAGGAACTGTCCAGTTTGCTGAATAGCTAAGAGGGAAGAGCTGCTGCCTGGTGTACAAGAGCTGCTGGGGTCGAGTTATGACATTTATTTTGGTCAACTTCACTTTGTCAGGCAGGTCCTATGTAAGTGATTTCTCCATTGAGAACAGGTGTGGCTATGGAAATTGAACTCAGCTTCCCAAAGATATGATAAACCACAGTTAATTTATGTTTTAATGGTGGCAATAACTTTTTCACACAGGGCCCTGTAGGTTTGGATTTCTTTTTTCCTTAATAATAAAGACCTTCATTTAAAAATCGCATGTTTACTTGTGTTATCTTTGTCTTATATTTAAATTTGTTTGATGATTTCAAACAATTAACTGTGACAAACATGCAACAGAATATGAAATCAGGAAGGGGGCAAACACTTTTTCACAAAACTGTATACATCTTGAGAAAGGCTCCAAATGAAGAGCTTAAACATAGCTGGTTTGGGTTAATAAAGTATCTGCACATTTTTTCAACATATGCATATATATTTACACACACATATATACTGTAGGGAAAATAAGTATTTGATACACTGCCGATTTTGCAAGTTTTCCCAACTACAAAGAATGGAGAGGTCTTTAATTTAGTTACACTTCAACTGTGACAGACAGAAACTAAAAATAAAAAAATAAAAAAATCAGAAAATCACATTGTATGATTTTTACATAATTAAATTGCATTTTATTGCATGAAATAAGTATTTTATCACCTACCAACCAGCAAGAATTCTGACTCTCATAGACATATTAGTTTTTTTTGTTTTTTTTAAGAGGCCCTCCTACTCTGCACCCATAACCTGTATTAATTGCACC
>VIAB01043479.1:6354-20100 GCA_009801035.1 Oophaga pumilio
GGTTTACTGGTCACCAAAAAATGTTTCTACTCCACTTAATTTATCTTCTCGGGCAGACCCCACCCGTGACATCCGCTGTGAGTTCTGCAAAGAGTTTTTTGAGAGTCGCAAGGGACTGTCTAGCCATGCCCGCATTCTCCACCAATTGTAAGGATTAGGTCTCGCTTATGTGCGACCGGAGGTAAGCAGGAGGGAGACTTCACTTGGTTCTTCAAGCAAGTTTATTCACACTTCATAAACTTGCTTAAAATAGAAAACAAAAACAGCCTTCTCTGGCACAAAGTAACAAAAAAGCAGATATAAAGTCCTTGCACTTCAGCAGATTAGTCTCTTCAGAGCACACACACTGGAGGTCTCCACACCTCCAGCCACTCACACCTGTGGTCAGCAGTAGGCTCATTTATATCCCAGACACCCAGCTAACACAGAACACATGACTGGTCATGTGGTAGTGACATCATCACAGGTCCTCAAACCACATACACGGCTATGGTGATGCCACTACCCAGGGCTAATGTGTACTGTGCTACATAACAGAGGCAAGGCATCTCTGAGCCAGATAACTCCAGTCTATTACACAACCCTTTGCCACTCTACAATATATATACTTTATTCAATACATAATGTTAACACATAATGACAGGTACAAAAATACAGGAGGGGGAACATATGCACACTCACTGTCCCCACAATGGACATAAGAACTTATAGGAACCACACTCCCCTGAATCATACATATACTATTCTCCCTATATAGCTAACAAGGCATGGCCACATCATTATAACACTGCAATGTTGCAGTCTTCCATAATAGGAAAAATACCACTAGCGGTCATTGGCAAGGAAATAGAAGGTAGATACCTGGAGGATGCAGAGGGCAGCGGTCCTACAGCCCTCCCCGATGTGCATTTCGGAGCGGAAGGTCTCTTTCCTCAGGGGGTGGGCTGTAGGACCGCTGCCCTCTGCATCCTTCAGGTGTCTACCTTCTATTTCCTTGCTGATGACCGTTCCTATAAGCCCTTGTGTCCATTGTGGGGACAGTGATTGTGCATATGCTCCCCCTCCCGTATTTTTGTACCTGTCATTATGTGTTAACATGATGTATTGAATAAAGTATATATATTTTATTGGACCATGTGACTGTGATTTGTTGATTGGCATTATACTCAATGGGCTGCATTACTGTACTATATGGTGGCTGCATTATATTTCTTGGGGCTCATCATACTCTATGGGGCTGCATTATACTCTATGGAGGCTGCATTATATTCTATGGGAGCTGCATTATACTATATGAGGGCTGCATTATATTCTATCAGGTTGCATTATACTCTATTGGGTTGAAATATACTCTAGGGGGGCTGCAATATACTCTATGGGGGTTGCGTTATACTCTATGGGTGCTGTGTTATACTCTATGGGGCTTTGCTATAATATATGGGACTGCGTTATACTATATGAGGCTGCGTTATACTCTATAGTGGCTGCATTGTAGTCAACAGAGCTGCATTATACTCTATGGGGCTGCACTGTAGTCTATGTGGGCTGCATTATGCTCTATGGGGCTGTGTTATACTCAATGAGGGTGCATTATACTCTGTGGCGGTATATTATACTCTATTAAGGACTATGGGGAGTGCATTACACTATGTATAATATATGGGGACTGCATTATTCTCTGTGTACTATATTGGGCCTGTATTATATTATATGGATGACTATGTGATGCATTATACTATATTGAGGACTATGGGGAGTGTATTATACTATATCGAGGAGTATTGAAAGTGCATTATACTGTATGAAGGACTATGGGGTGTGCATTATACTATATGGAAGACTATTGGGTGCATTATACTATATGAAGGGCTATGGGATGCATTGTACTATATTGAGGACTATGTGAAGTGCATTAAACTATATGAAGGACTATGGGGAGTGTATTATACTATATGGAGGAATATGGTAGTGTATTACACTATATGGAGGTCAATGGGGAGTGTATTATACAAAATGGAGGAATTGTGGCACATTATAGTATGTGCAGGACTATGGGGCACATTATACTATATGGAGGACTACTGAGTGCATTATACTATGGGGTGCATTATACTAAACAAGCAAAATGCTGACTATTCATCAGATAATTGGATTGCTTATGTCGGAACAGAAATCATTGTTCTCAGCAGCACATCACCCTGTGAAAACTGCAGATATACTGCTGATAGCAAGATACTGTGTGGAGAGATTGATCTACTAGTGATTGCTCTGTGCCCATCATTCTTCCTCAGCTGGTGCAAAGAGTCTGGGAAACAAGCACCGAACAACTCCACTACTGTTGATAACGCTAGTTTAATGACCTGAATTCAGCACATGTAAGTGCAACCAAAATGTTTCTGTGTGATGTTGCAATATATTTGCATTTGGGGCCCAGGCCTGGATTGCTAATCTGCCCTTCCAGGCACTTTCCCGGTGGCCCCTTGGTGTGGCGCTGTTTAGAGGGCCGCCAGACCGTTTCTACAGCTGCCAGCCCCTTTAATTTTCCGGGCGCCTGCTGGGGTTCAGTACTCCGGGGGCGACGCACATGTGGCTGGAGAGTGTGCGTTCTGCTCTCCTGCCCTATTAATGCTGTAGTCGCACCTGTGGCCCGGCTGGAGCGGCGGGGAATGAAGAGAAGAGAGGTGAGTATTTTTATTTCTTTTCAATCAATCAGTACTTTCTGGGGTGGCCATCATACTATATGGGGGAGGGTATATATTGCCTATATGGGGGGTTTATCTGTGAGGCCTTCATACTGTCTACGGGGGGCGTTTATATGTGGGGCCATCATACTGTATACGGGGGATTTATATGTGGGGCCATTATACTGTGTACAGGGGGCTTTATATGTGGGACCATCATTCTGTATATGGGGCCGTTTATATGTGGGGCCATCATACTGTATATGGGGGGTGTTTACAGTATGTGTGGGGACATCATACTGTATACGGGGAGTGTTTATATGTGAAGCCATCATACTGTATATGGGGGATGTTTATATGTGGGGCCATCATACTGTATCCGGGGGGCATTACATGTGGGGCCATCACACTGTATATGGGGGCATTATGTGGGGCCATCATACTATATATGGGGACATTATGTGGGGCCTTCATACTGTATATGGGGGCATTATATGTGGGGCCATCATAATGTATATGGGGGGCATTATATGTGGGGCCATCATACTGTATATGGGGCTTTATATGTGAGGCCATCATACTGTATACAGGGGGCATTTATATGTGGTGCCATCATACTGTATTCGGGGGCATTATACGTGGGGCCATCATACTGTATGTGGGTGGGCGTTATGTGGTGCCATCATACTGTACATGGGGGCATTATATGTGGGGCCATCATACTGTATATGGGGCATTATATGTGGGGCCATCATACTGTATATGGGTCATTATATATGGGACCATCATACTGTATATGGGGCATTATATGTGGGGCCATCATACTTTATGTGGGGAATTATATGTGTGGCCATCATACTGTATGTGGGGCATTATATGTGGGGCCATTATACTGCGTACGGGGCATTATATGTGGGGCCATTATACTGTATACGGGGCATTATATGCGTAGCCAATATATTATGCGCAGGGCTGTATGTGGGGCCATTATATTATGTGCAGGGCTATATGTGAGGCTATTATATTATGTGCAGGGCTATATATGGGGCCATTATATTATGTACAGGGCTGTATGTTGGGCCATTATATTATGTGCAGGGCTATATGTGGGGCCATCATATTATGTGCAGGGATATTAGGACTTTTGCTTTGGGGCCTCATGATTTCTATGTACACCCCTGGCAGCCACCTAATTAGCTCCTGACCAGCAGTCGGCCACGGTATGTTGTCTTTCCTGCCCCTAGCTGCAGCAATCTGGGTCACTGGGTGAGTTAGTGTCCATCTCAACCCAGGGACAAATTTAATAAATTTAAGGAGATGTCAACTATTTTAACATTGATGACCTTTCCTTAGGATAGGTGATCAGTGTCTGATCTGTGTGGGTGCGACACCTGGCGCCACCGCAGATCAGCTGTACTTGGTGCCGGCGGGAACTGCTCAGGTACGGCACAGCACAGCTCCACCTACTGTATAGTGGTGGGTAATGCACATTTGGTACCTATTCAAATGAAGGGGCGGACATACAGAACCCGATTGTGGCCACTATACAGTACATTGAGCGGTGCTGTGCAGTTCACACTAGACTTTGAAAATCAAGGTTCCAGAGTCTGGAGGAAAAGTGGAGAGGCACACAGGGTCACGGGGTATATGAACAGTCATAGAATGCCGTATCTCCCAACTTTTAAAGACAAGGAGGGACGTATATTGTAATTTTTCAACTATTTAACTCCCTTAGTGTTCTCACCCACAAACTGCACAGAAAAGACTGCATAGAAGATTCACTCCTTTTTAATTGATTTGAATGTTGGCTGTTTTGGCTTGTGTGCCGGGCTGATTTTCAGTCCCAGTCCGGCCCTGTTGGGGCCCCACTTTTGTTGACCTCACTTTGTCTAAAACTGGCCTTTCAGAACGGAACAGTGAAATCATAGTGATAGCTGCTAGTTTTGTATGTGCAATGTGGAATGGATACAACCTTAAAACTAAGAAATAAATGATATACCGTATTTTTCGGACTATAAGACGCACTTTTTCCCTCAAAAAATTGTGAGGAAAATGGGGGGTGCGTCTTATAGCCCGAACGCAGGCTTACCGGGGGGTTGCGGCAGTGGTGTGGCGGTGGCAGTGGCAGAGATGCGGCATTGCAGAGGCATGGTGGGTGGTGTGCACCTGAGCAGGGTCCCTTCCTCAGGTGGTGAGGTGACGCCGCGGAACGGAAAGCAGACAGGAGAGCAGAGTCGGGTTTGTCGGTGGTGGCGGCCATCTTCCTGAGGTGGAGCGTGCGCAGATAGAGTGCTCTGCTTTTTGTGGCTTCAGGAAAATGGCCGCGGGAGGCCGCGCACGCGCAGATAAAGATCGAGGCGGCCATTTTCCTGAAGCCCCAGGAAGCAGAGTACTCTATCTGCGCACGCGCTGCCTCAGGAAGATGGCCGCCACCACTGACAAACCCGGCTCTGCTCTCCGTGGACACCGTGTCACGGTGTCACCTCACCTGAGGAAGGGACCCTGCACGCCACCCACCGCACCTCTGTAATGCCACACCTCTGCCACCGCCACACCACTGCCACCGCCACACCACTGCTGCAACCAACCCCCCCGGTAACTTGTGATTATCACGGCTTTCCTGCTTGCCTTGGACACCGGGCCGCGGCATCACCTCACCTGAGGAAGGTGAGTATCAGCATCACCGCACCTCTGCCGCAACCCCTACTGTACCACCGCCGGCCCTCAGGTACCTTAAAATAAGACAGACACCCATATTGTAAAAATCTTTTTTTCTGCTATTTTCACCCCAAAATGTGGGGTGCGTCTTATGGTCCGGAGCGTCCGAAAAATACGGTAACTCCCATCAGCAATTAGCCCTGTGCCTCTCAGTCCAGGAATACCTGTCCCTTCACCTCCGATGAAACTTAAATATGCACCTGATTCAGAAGATTCAGAACATGAAGAGCAGGATTATGAAGAAGTCTTCCCGCTAGTCCCAACGAGCCACATCTTTTTTCATATCTTGAATTAAATGATTTAGTCAAGGACTTAGACCTTCCTAAACATTCTACAGAACTTTTAGGGTCTAGACAAAAGGAAAAGAACCTGCTAACTCTTGGTACCTTATTCATGGTGCAGAAACAGTGAATAGGAATTCCTTTCATACTTTTTTCAAGACCGGTGCTCTAGTGTATTGCAGTGATGTTCCTGGGCTGATGGAAAAATTGAACATTAATTACAATGTGAGCAAATGATGACTATTGATTCATCAAAAAAAGTCTGAAAGCCGTGCTACTGCACAAAGACAGCAAGTATGCTTCAGTGCCTGTAAGGCCTCTTTCACACTTTAGTCGTGCGACGTCAGTTAAAATCCGCCAAAGTGTGGAAAAAGCAGATCGCCATAAAACGGGACAAACGGATGCAAAACGGATCCGTTTTGAGACGTATCCGTCATGAACTTTTCAACCCGGAAATGCACGTACGCATGTCTGGCACTGAGGAGGGAGAGAGAGAGAGAGAGAGAGAGAGAAAGAGAGAGAGACCCCGGACAGTGTTTTCAGTATTTTGTATGGTTTTCTATTGAAGGAACGGATCCGCTGGTGGATTCCGTCAAAAAACGGATGCAGGCGGATCCGCCACCCACAGGCACCCATTATACAAAACGGCGGACGTGGCAGATCCGTCATAGTCCGCCATTTTGGCGGACACAAAAAACGTTGCATTGGATGTTTTTCAAAAATGGCAGACGCCAAATTTATGACGGATCCGCCAAAAAACGGACCTAACGGACGACAATCCCTCAAAATCCGTCACTAATGCTAGTCAATGGGAAAAAAGCGGATCCGCCCAAAAAAATGGCTGATCCTTTTTTTCACACTTTGGCGGATTTTGACTGACCTCGCATGACTGAAGTGTGAAAGAGGCCTAAGGCGTACTGTGCACTTGAAGGCAAGCTATGAAAATTTAAACTTTATTCTCATGAAATGTAACTACAAGGATCATGGATGGTCAATATTTGGTGATTTGAAAGTCATCTCTTTGCTCTTTGGGAAGAAAGGATGATACACAAAGTTGATCCCACTAATGTTCTCCTTTCACCACTCCACATTAAGTTCAGACCAATGAAGCAGTTTGTGAAAGCTCTACCGAAAGGAGAGACTTTTAAGTACCTGTGTACCAAGTTTCAGATACTTTCATAAGCAAAACTGAAGGAAGGCATTTTTCTGGATCCAGATATTCGGAAACATGAAGTTTGAAACAAAAATTAAAGCTATTGAGAAAAGGGCATGGTATTCTTTTAAAGACATCGAGAAGAAATTTCTAAGTAACAATCAAGGTCCAAAATATAAGTTCATCATTTAGAGCATGCTGAAACGTTTCAAACCCTTGGGCTGTCTGATGAATTTAAAGTTACATTTTTTACATTCACACTACTACTACTTTCCTGAAAACTTTGATGCTATTAGCAAAGAGCAAGGAGAAAGATTTCATTAGGATATGAAGGATATAAAACAATGATACCAAGGGAGATGGATGTGAACATGATAGGGGGACAAGGTCTACAAGAGAAAAGGTATCAAGAGAAGCTTTGAAGATAAAAGAAAAGGCACAAGTATGAATTTTCAATTTATTTATTTTACTCACTTATATAACACCATTAATTACACACTGCTTTACAGAAATTATCAGCACTGACCCCATTGGGGCTCACATCTAAATTCGCTATCAGTATGTCTTTGAAGCATTGGAGCAACCCCATGCAAACTTTAAGAGAACATACAAACTCCTTGCAGATGTTGTCCTTGGTGGGATTTGAACCCAGGATCACAGCGCTGCAAGGCTGCAGTATTGACCACTGAGCCACCGTACTGCCCAAACTTTTTCATCAATAAATTTTTATATATAATATTGTGTACATATTTTTCCGCAATAAAGATTTTTCTTGTTCATCTCACTTGTAAGTAAATTCTGGTGCGTTTTGGGCAAAATCCATAAGTGATGGTTAAAAACAGAAGTGTTTTTTTTTAAATCAGGGCATAAAAAAACATAAAAATCAGTCATTGGATTTAGACTATCACACAAAGTTGTAGAAACTGAAAAACATATTGGTTGAATCTATGACATGACAGACAGGAATGGCACTGAGGAACCCCATTGACTATAATAAAGTCTGTTATATTACAATAATGTTATTTCAGATTTAACTGAAAAAAGCAATGTCTTCCATTAATGTTTACAGAATTTACCATCACATCTAATGTGGTGTACTTAATTATTTGTACTAAATGTCCAACTGGGGGTCTGTATGTGGGAGAGACAGGGCAAAAACTGAGAACAAGGATGAATTCCCATCGCCACACAATAAGAGAAAAAAGAATGGATCTACCTGTGGCAAAACATTTTTGTATGCCTGATCACAGCACCACACACATGAAATTACTGGTACTGAAAAATATTTAGACTTGAGAGTCCTCAGTGGTTGATACCTTTTAATGGCTAACTGAAAAGATGGTAACAAATTGCAAGCTTTCGAGACTACTCAGGTCTCTTCATCAGGCTAGACTAATACAAAATCTGAAGAATCACATATTTATATACACAACAGGACACAGGAATAATGCAATAGGTAAGACAAGTGACGTGACGTGACGTGGCAATTTGTTACCATCTTTTCAGTTAGCCATTAAAAGGTATCAACCACTGAGGACTCTCAAGTCTAAATATTTTTCTATCTACTTGCTAACACGGTACGAAGATACACATCTTTCCTATATCAAAATGGTACTGAAAAGTAATTTCACATCTCAGAGAGACAGGACAGTCTCTGAATATAAACTCATGATGACCTTTGACACTCTCAGTGCAGGAATGAACGTGTCACATGGATTTATGTCTTTTTACATCAATTAAGGAATTTGCTCCAAAGACCTTGTGGGGGCATCAATAAACATTACCAGACCCCAATCAGAGGGCAATAAAACTTTCACACTCCTTATCTATGAACTGTTCCAATATTTATGTTCATCTCTGTCTCCCATAATGACAGTTCTGCTTCACGTCACTTGTCTTACCTATTGCATTGTTTCTGTGCTGTGTATAAGTATGTGATTCTTCAGATTTTGTATTGGTCTTTGCCTGATGAGGAGACCTGAGTGGTCTTGAGGGCTTGCAATTTGTTACCATCTTTTCAGTTAGCCATTAAAAGGACTCTCAATTCTAAATATTTTTCTATCTACTGGCTAACACGGTACAAAGATATACATCTTTACTGTGTACAGAATTTACAGAATTTTCAGTGTAGATTACTATCATTTACTGTCATAACTCCAACCCTTATTCCGTTCTTCTCAACTACCAACAACCAACCGAAAAATAAAAGTAATTAACTAGCCTTTCTAACTAATAGGTTAGCTCATTCAACATTTGAAGTGACAATTTTTGTTGTGAATATCAAGAAATGATAAAAAAATAGTGTCTCACCTCCAAGGAGCTGGAAGGGATAAAGCTATGGCATTAAATGACAAGATTAAATATTTCACTTTGTTTGAAGTATTGCTCGTGATATCTCACTTTGTAGTTTGTAGAACTGAACACTATCACTTTCCTTGAGAACAACAGAGAAGCTACAGTACAAAACCACAGAGGATACTAAAGGAAGTTCAGCCAATCCCTTGTTATCCTGGCTGAAACCTGTGTATAACAATTTGATTCTTTCTTAAAATAACGATTCCTTGTGTATGCCAGACGTAGCTTTCATATAATTTCTACCGCCAAGCCAGAAGCTCTAAGTAAATGTATTTTTCACTGTTATGAAATGAAAGTGCTTTTAAATATTCATCTGCTGCCTGTTAGTTGTACTCTAGGCCTAATTGTGAAGTTACATAGAAAGAAATAAGTGAAAGCATATGACCCTTAAAATAACAAATACAAATAAAATGTAATAGTATAGTCATAATTGATTGATTCACTTAGAACATTTTTGGGAACATTCAATTAATATATCATCAAAGGATGGCCATGGATAATCAACACTGTTACAGCAAGTAGTAAGAACAAATTCTTCCACACCAATCAGGGAATACAGAGTATTTAAAAAAACTCAGATTTCTAAACTACAAAAATTAAATTGACTAAAGTTACTTTAGAACCATTTAAAGTAACAAAAAATGTGTAGCGCCATAAAGCATGGCAGAATTGATTTCCACTTGACTTAACCCCTTAACGACCACCGATACACCTTTTAATGGCGGCAGTTATGCCTCAGCGCCGCTTTTTAAAGGCTCTGAGAAATACTTGTAAGTGTATAGCACCCCCCAGAGTCGAAATTTCATCAAAGGAGAGAAAAAAGGGGTCCCCCGACCGCCCCTGTACCTCTGGTGTTCCCCGTGCCGCAGGCATCTTCTTCTGGGAGAAAATTGCGGGCGCATGCACAGTGTGCCCGCCGAGATCTGCTCGCTGGCACCTGGCAACAATAGGAAATATTTCCTATTGGTTCATTTAGTTGGGTAACCATAATAAAATTAAAAAAAAATATTTATTTCCATTTTTCCATTAGGGTTAGAGTTGGGCTAAAGTTAGAGTTAGGCTAAAGTTAGGGTTAGGGTTGGGCTAGGGTTAGGGTTGGACTAAAGTTAGAGTTGAGCTAAAGTTAGGGTTAGGGTTGGGCTAAAGTTAGGGTTAGGGTTGGGCTAGGGTTAGGGTTGGGCTAAAGTTATGGTAGATATTACGGTTACGGTTGGGATTAGGGTTAAAGGTATGCTGGGGTTAGGGTTGTGGTTATGGTTATGGTTAGGGATGGGATTAGGGTTAGGAGGGTTATGGTTAGGGATGGGATTAGGGTTAGGGATGTGTTGGGGTTAGGGTGGAGTTAGAATTGGGGGGTTCCACTGTTTAGGTATGTCAGAGGGTCTCCAAACGCAACATGGTGCCACTATTGATTCCAGCCAATTTTGCATTCAAAAAGTAAAACGGTGCTTCCTCCCTTCTGAGCCCTGCCATGCACACAAACAGTGGCTTTTCCCCACATATGGGGCATCGGCATACTCACGAGAAATTGCACAACAAATTTTATGGTCTATTTTCTCCTGATACCCTTGTGAAAATAAAAAATGTTCATTTTTTCCTTCCACATTGCTTTAGTTCTCGTGAAGCACCTGAGGGGTTCATAAACTTCTTAAATGTGGTTTTGCGCATCTTGAGGGATGTAGTTTTTAGAATGGTGTCACTTTTGGGTATTTTCTGTCACACTGACACCCCCAAACTCACTTCATATGTAAGGTGGTCCCTCAAAAAAATGGTTTTGTAAATTTTGGACTCATAACGTCCTAACAAAAAAATTATGTCTCCAAAATTGTGCTGATGTAAAGTTTGCATGTGGGAAATGTTATGTATTAACTATTTTGTGTGTCACTAATATCTGATTTAAGGATGCAAAAATTAAAGTTTTGAAAATTGCAAAATTTTCAAAATTTTTGCCAAATATCTGTTTTTTTCATAAATAAACGCAAGTTATATTGAAGAAATTTTAACACTAACATGAAATACAATATGTCCGGAAAAAAACATTCTCAGAATCAGTGGGATACGTCGAAGAGTTTTAGAACTATAACCTCATAAAGTGACAGTGGTCAGAATTGTAAAAACTGGCTTGGTCATTAAGTACCAAATTGGCTGTGTCACTAAGGGGTCAAAAATTAGTTGAGAAAATGCCAATATTCCAAATATTAGAATAAGTATTATCAAATTAGTGTTCTCTATATAATGAAAATAAATACAATATGTATTCTCTATAAAACACTCACAGTTTTCAAGATTGTGCTTCTTATTATTTAATAGAAGATCTTTTAATTTCCCACTGGATAAAAATCTGTCCATAACATGTAATGAACACACAGATGCTCCGCTCGTTACAAAACACACTGTACTGTAACTCTAATGAGCCCAGAACTTGTTTTTTCCATTGCGAAACCAGAACGTATTTTTATAAACTGGGAGAAACAATGTGGATTTCTTTTGAATGACAGTAAATATAGATATTAAAAAAACAGGTGGAATTAGTATGAAAAGTACATTAATAATGTGTACTTTCCTTGATGCCAAATGTGCTAACGGTTTGATTAACTTGAAACATACCTTTAACAAACTTTTGTTTTAACTTTTGATTTACTGATTCATGTCATGAATGCAAAACCCCTAGTGAAAAACGCAGCTATATAGTTTCATAGTTTTTAAGATTGAAAGAAGCTTGTTACGGGGATACTGCAGCAGGGTGGAGTAAGACAATTGCATTGTCTGGTTACATGAACTCCTGCACTTATTAGAACTGCTCCCCATCTTATTAAACTGCAGATTTCCTTTCTGTTAAGGCAAGGGTTAATCTGCTCAGTTTATCTACTGGAGCTCCCTATCATGGATTGTCTCAGCTATTCAGTGTTGGTCACTCCCTTCTGGTATATATGATCACCACTGGCACTTGGGAGATACTAGTGATAGTTCTACTTCCTTCTTTGGTGGTGAAGGAGAAAGTTCAGTGTTTGGAGTTTGTGGTTGAAGAGGTTTTCTGGAGATTGCTGCATGGAGTTGGTTTGTGTATTTTTCCTTATCTTCTCACATTTGGTTTCCCTTTCCTATACCTCCTCTGTTTCCCACTCTGTTTTTTGTGTGTATTTGTACAATTGTAGTTTTCTTTTATCCCTGTTAACCCTGTCTATCTGCTTAGTATTTTCCTATACACTTATACACTTCAGCCCCTAACCTCCCTGTGTGGGGGAGGGACCAGATAAGGGTGTTAGAATCTATTCAGTTTGACCATTCGCCATCTTGTTGTGGTTTCTGGCTGCTGGTCTTTTTCCCCTGGTGTTGGGCTTATATCACCCTTTATTATCCTGCACCTGCCTCACAGTGCTTGCTGGACATCAGTGTTAATCCGCTTGAGTTCTGGCTTGGAGCCTTGTTAGCTTTGTGCTATACTCTTTGCAGTTCTGGGATTTCTAGTTCTGCTTGCTTAGTATTTTAGTTTTTTCCTTTTGTTTCTGTAGCTTCCTCTATTTCCCTGCTAGGAGGTTACCAGTGTTTTGTTCCCAATCCCTAGATCTTTCAGGGATCCCCTTCCCCACCTTCAGGTCTTCGCTTGAGTCTAGACTAGGATCGTCGGTGGGTCTATTTGCAAGGAATAGGTCGCCCGCGCCATCATAGGGATCAAGTCTAGTCCTAGTGCAGGGTCAGATTACCCCCGCTCTATTCCTGAGTTGCAAACCCATAACAGTATGTCCAGCCAGCACATATAAAAAAAATGTTAAAAAAAGGAAGGATTTTTTTTTTCTCTCCCAGAGTCCTTCAAGATGAACAGTTCAAGAACTTACTCAACACTTGCAAGGGTTAACTTTGAATGTAGCCAGCCTGCAACAGCACGTGAGTAATTGTCCTGGAGTATGCTGTGAAGAGCCTAAGGTAGTACTGCCTGCGTTTTTTCGGGTAAACGGCATGAATTTACGGCATGTTTACTATATTTTCGGCTTAGACCTGGGATCCTCAGGGAGTGAATCACAGCGTATGGGGATTATTATGTCTTTGTTGCGAAGTGATCCCCAAATCTGGGCATTTTCATTACCACCTAATGATCCTTGTTTGAAGTCAGTAGAAGCATTTTTTACTGCTATGGGGTTGTTATATGATGACCCGGATCGAGTCACCACAGCAGAGGCAGAGCTCAGACTGCTTAAACAGGGTACTGGTGATGCTGAGCGGTATTGCACCCTGTTCAGACGATGGTCTGCAGAGGTCAGGTGGAATGACCCAGCGCTCAAGAGTCAGTTTTTAGCAGGTTTGAGTAAAAGGGTTAAAGATTTGCTCATTGCTTATCCTGCACCTGACACTTTGGAATCTGCTATGCAGTTAGCTATCCGTGTGGATAGAAGATTGAGAGACAGGCAGAATAATGAGAAGCCTCCTATAATGCTGGACCCAGTCTCTCAGGATAGTCCCGTTGACAGCAGGGAGCTAATGCAACTTGGGGCGATGTCCTCTTGTTCCTGGGATAAGGAGAGGAGGTTCTCTGAGGTGCTATGCTTATATTGTGGTAAGG
>VIAB01043484.1:0-12271 GCA_009801035.1 Oophaga pumilio
CACATGCACAATCACCTCAATAAACAACATACATTCACACACACCAGACACATACACACAGACACATGCACACTCACCTCAACAACATACATACATGCACACGGACGCACATACACATGTACACTCACCTCAATGCACACAATTCATACACCCACAGACACATGCATATTCTCCTCACTGCACAACATACATACACGCACAGACACATACACACACATGGAAACTCATCTATATACACAACACACATACATGCACACACATGCACACTCACCTCAATACACAACATACATATACGCACACTCACACAGGCAGATGCACACTCACCTCAATACACAACATACATAAACGTACACACGGTCACATGCAAACTCACCTCAATACACAGCATATCCGCACATTCACAGAAAAGCATACACAATCCCCTCAACACAACATACAAACACGCATTTTCACACATACACTATCACCTTAACATACAACATACATGCACACAGACACATGCCTACTCGCCTCAATGCACAACATACATGCACACACTTTCACACATAAAAACAGAAAAATATGCTCTCACCTCAACACACAACATACAAACACGAACACAGACACGTATAGATGCACATTCACCTCAATGAGCATACATACATGCACACACATGCACACTTACCTCAATACACAACATACATAAACACTTGCACACACATGCACTCTCACACATACACAGACAGATGCATACTCACCTCAATACGAAACATACAAACATACACACATGCACATTCACCTCAGTACGCAACATACATACATGCACACGGACACACGCATACACACTCACCTCAACACACAACATACATACACACACAGACAAATACTCATGCACACTCACCTCAATAGACAACTTACATACACGCACACATAAACACAAACACATGCACTCTCACCTCAATACACAACATGCATGCATACATACACAGACACAAACACATGCTCTCACCTCTACACAACATACATACACGCACACAGACACATGCACACTCACTTCACTACATACACGGACACATACACACTCACTTCAATGCACAATATTCATATAGGCACATGGAAACAGACACAAGCAAACTCACCTCAATACACAACATTCATACACGCACACAGACACATGCACATTCACCTCACTACACAACATACATGCACGCACAGACACCTGCACACAGACACATGGAAACTCATCTAAATACACAACATACATACATGCACACAGACAGATGCACACTCACTTCTGTACACAGCATACATACATGCACATAGACACACATGCACACTCACACAGAACATACATACTAGCACACAGACACATATCAGAGGCACATTCACACTCACCTCAACGCACAACATACATACACGCACACAAACACATGCCCAGTCACCTCAATTCACAACATACATACACATGTACACTCACCTCAATTCACTTCATACATGCACTCATACATAAATACAGACAAATGCACAATCAATAAACATACATTAAAGCACACAGACACATGCACACTCACCTAAATACACAGCATATATGCAAATTCACATATACACACAGAAACATGCACACTCACCTCAATACACAACATACATAAACACACAGACACATGCACACTCATTTCAATACAAAACATACATACATGCACACATACACACTCACCTCGATACACAGCATACATACACATCTCAATACACAACATACATGCACACACACGTACACACTCACTTCGATACACACACAGAAACACACACATGCACACAGACAAATGCACACTCACCTCATTACACAACAAACATACATGCACAAAGACACATGCAACCTCAGCTCAATACACAACATACATTCTCAGACACATGCACACTCACCTTAATACAGAACATATATGCACTCACACATTCACACAGACACATGCACACTCACCTCAATACACAACATACATACACTCACACAGAAACATCCACACTTGCCACAATACACAACATACATACATGTGCACATATACTTACACACAGACACATGCACCCTGACCTCAATTACACAACATACATACCCACACAGACACAAACACACAGACACATGCACTCACCTCAGTTACACAACATACATACACGCCCACAAACACATACGCACAGACACATGCACACTCACCTCAACACACAACAAACATAAGCACACAGACACATACATACAGTACATACACATGCACACTCACCTCAATACACAACATACATACACTCACACATACAGACAGATGTACACTCACCTCAATACACAACTTACATAAACATACACACAGACACATGCATACTCACCTCAACACACAACATCCATAGACGTAGACACATGCACACTCACCTCAACACACAACCTACATACACGCATACGGACACATGCACACTCACCTCAACACACAACATACATATAAGCACACAGACACATACACACAGACACATGTACACTCACCTCAACACACAACATACATACACGCACACAGACATATACAGACAGATGCACACTCACCTCAATACACAAATTACATAAACATACACACAGACACACTCACCTCAACACATAGCATACATACACGCACACAGACATGTACATTTACTTCAATAGAAAACATACTCGCACATTCACACATAAATGTACACATTCAACTGAACACACTACATGCTAGCACACTTAAAAATAAACACAGAAAAACGCCCTCTTACCTCAATGCAAAAAATACAAACACGCACACAGACACATACATATGCACACTCACCTCATTACACAACATAAATACATGTACACATACGTACACACCTCAATACACAACATACATACATGCACACTCACACATACAAACAGATGCACACTCACACATACAAACAGATGCACACTCACCTCAATACACAACATTCATAAACATACACAGACACATACACACAGACACATGCACACTCACTTCATTACGCTACATACATGGACACATACACACTCACTTCAATGCACAATATTCATATAGGCACATGGAAACAGACACAAGCAAACTCACCTCAATACACAACATTCATACACGCACACAGACACATGCACATTCACCTCACTACAGAACATACATGCACGCACAGACACCTGCACACAGACACATGGAAACTCATCTAAATACACAACATACATACATGCACACACACACATGCACACTCACCTCAATACAGAACATACATACTAGCACAGACACATACCAGAGGCACATTCACACTCACCTCAACACACAACATACATACACACACACAAACACATGCCCAATCACCTCAATTCACAACACATGCACATGTACACTCACCTCAATTCACTTCATACATGCACTCATACATAAATACAGACACATGCACAATCACCTCAATGAACAACATACATTCACACACACCAGACACATACACATGCACACTCACTTCAATACACAACATACATACACGCACAGACATATATAGACACATACATACTCACCTCAACAAACAACATACAAACACGGAAACATGCACATGCACACTCACCTCAACACACAACATACATACATGCACACGGACGCACGTACACATACCTCAATACACAACATTCATACACCCACACAGACACATGCACATTCTCCTCACTACACAACATACATACACACACAGACACATACACACAGACACATAGAAATTCATCTAAATACACAACACACATACATGCACACACATCTCAATACACTACATACATATACGCACACTCACACATACACACAGGCAGATGCACACTCACCTCAATACACAACATACATAAACGTACACACGGTCACATGCAAACTCACCTAAATACACAACATACATTCAAACACACAGACACATACACACAGACACATGCACACTCACTTCAATACACAACATACATACACGCACACTCACACACACATATAGACACATACATACTCACCTCAACAAACAAACACGGACACATGCACACTCACCTCAACATACATATATGCACACTCACACATACACACAGGCAGATGCACACTCACCTCAATAAACATACATACATGCACACATGCACACTTACCTCAGTACACAACATACGTACACACACACATGCACACTCACACATACACAGACAGATGCACACTCACATATACACATGCATACTCACCTCAATACAGAACATACATAAACATACACACATACCGCAACACACAACATACAGTCACGCACACAGACACATACACATGCTCACTCATCTCAATACACAACATAAATACATGCACACATACACAAACATGCACACTCACATCGATACACAACATACATAAACGCACACATAAACAGACACATGCATTCTCACCTCAATACACAACATACATCCATGCACACATACACAGATGCACACACCATAACACAACTTACATACACGCACACAAACACATGCACATTCTCCTCACTACACAACATACATACACGCACAGACACATACACACAGACATAGAAATTCATCTAAATACACAACACACATACATGCACACACATCTCAATACACTACATACATATACGCACACTCACACATACACACAGGCAGATGCACACTCACCTCAATACACAACATACATAAACATACACACAGACACATGCAAACTCACCTCAATGCACAACATACACGCAGACACATGCACTCACCTCATTACACAACATGCATACACGCACATACAGACACATGCACACTCACTTCTATACACAGCATACATACATGCACATAGACACACATGCACACTTACCTCAATACAGAACATACATACACGCACACGAACACACAGACACGTACAGATGCACATTCACCTCAATAAACATACATACATGCACACACATGCACACTCACCTCAATACACAATATACATGAACATACACATAGTCACATTCAAACTCACCTCAATACACAGCATATATGCACATACACACAGAAACATACACAATCACCTCAACACACAACTAACAAACACACTTTTTCACACACTCATGCACAATCACCTCAACATACAGACACATGCCCACTCGCCTCAATGCACAACATACATGCACACAGACACATACACATGTACACTCACCTCAATTCACTTCATACATGCACTCATACATAAATACAGACACATGCACAATCACTTCAATAAACAACATACATAAAAGCACACAGACATACACACAGAAACATGCACTCACCTCAATACACAACATACACGCACTTTCACACATACAAACAGAAACATATTCACTCACCTCAACACACAACATACAAACACCCACACGAACACAGACACGTACAGATGCATGTTCACCTCAATAAACATACATACTTGCACACATATGCACACTTACCTCAATACACAACATACATACATAAACACTTGCACACATACACACAGACAGATGTACACCCACATACACAGACAGATGTATACTCACCTCAATACAGAATATACATAAACATACACACATGCATACTCACCTCAGTATACTACATACATACACAGACACATGCACCCTCACCTCAACACACTATACTCAAACAACACATAAACAAACATGCACACTCACCTCAATACACAACATACATAAACGCACACATAAACAAACATGCACACTCACCTCAATACACAACATACATGCATACATACACAGAAACAAACACATGCACACACCTCTACACAACATACATACATGCTCACAGACACATGCACACTCACCTCACTACACTACATACATACACGAACATGGACACACAGACACATGCACACTCACCTCAACACACATCATACATACACGGACGCATAGACACATACACATGTGCACTCACCTCAATACACAACATACATACACGCACAAAGACACATGCACACAGACACATGGAAACTCATCTAAATACACAACACACATACATGCACACACATGCACACTCACCTCAATGCAAAAAATACATACACGCAGACACATGCACACTTACCTCATTACACAACATGCATACACACACACATACAGAAACATTCACACTTACCTCAATACACAACATACATATATGCAAACGGACGCACATACACATGCACATTCTCCTCACTACACAACATACATATATGCACACTCACTTCTGTACACAGCATACATACATGCACATAGACACACATGCACACTCACCTCAACACACAAACACATGCCCAGTCACCTCAATTCACAACATACATACACATAGACACATACACATGTACACTCACCAAAATTCACTTCATACATGCATTCACACAAATACACACATGCACAATCACATCAAAAACATATATAAAAGCACAGACACACACACATGCACACTCACTTCAATACACAACATACATACACGCACACTCATACACTCATATAGACAAATACATACTCACCTCAACAAACAACATACAAACACGGGCACACAGACACATGCACACTCATCTCAATACACAACATACATATACGCACACAGACACAAACACACCACTACACAACTTACATACACGCACACATAAACACAACACATGCACTCTCACCTCAATACACAAAATGCATGCATACATACACAGAAACAAACACTTGCACACACCTCTACACAACATACATACACACATACACTCACCTCACTACGCTACATACACGGACACACACACATACACACTCACTTCAAGACACAATATTCATATACCCACATGGAAACAGATACATGCACACTCGCTTCAATACACAACATACATAAACATACACACAGACACATGCAAACTCACCTCAATGAACAACATACATACACGCACACATAAACACAACACATGCACTCTCACCTCAATACACAAAATGCATGCATACATACGCAAACACTTGCACACACCACTACACAACATACATACACACATACTCACCTCACTACACTACATACATACACAGACACACAGACACATACACACTCACTTCAAGACACAATATTCATATATGCACATGGAAACAGACACATGCACACTCACCTCAATACACAACATACATAAACATACACACAGACACATGCAAACTCACCTCAATACACAACATACATACACGCAGACACATGCACACTTACCTCATTACACATGAATACACGCACATATACAGACACATGCACTCACCTCAATACACAACATACATCCACACAGACACATACCCAAAGACACATGCACACATCTTAATTCACAACATACATACACATGTACACTCACTTCAATTCACTTCATACATGCACTAACACATAAATACAGACACATGCACAATCACCTCAACAAACATACATTCACACACACATATACTCAGACACATGCACACTCACCTCAATACACAACATACATACATGCACACGGACACACAGACACATACACATGTACACTCACCTCAATACACAACATTCATACACGCACAGACACATACACAGACACTTGGAAACTCATGTAAATACACAATACACACACATGCACACTCACCTCAATACACAACATACATATATGCACACTCACACATACACACAGAAACATACACAATCACCTCAACACACAACTTACAAACGCATTTTCACACACACATGCACAATCACCTCAATATACATACACACAGACACATGCCCACTTGCCTCAATGCACAACATACATGCACATACTTTCACACATACAAACAGAAACATATGTACTCACCTCAACATACAAACACGCACACGAACACAGACACGTACAGATGCATATTCACCTTAAAAAACATACATACATGCACACACATGCACACTTAACTCAATACACAACATACATACATAAACACTTGCACACACATGTACACTCACACATACATACAGAAAGATGCATACTCACCTCAATACAGAACATGCATAAACATACACACATGCAAACTCACCTCAGTACACAGCATACATACATGCACACGGACACACAGACACATACACACTCACCTCAGTACACAGCATACATACATGCACACTGACACACACACTCACCTTAACACACAACATACATAAATGCACAGATACACATGCTCACTCATCTCAATACACAACATACATACACATGCGCACTCACATCGATACACAACATTCATAAACGCACACATACACACATGCACTCTCACCTCAATACACAACATACAAGCATGCACACATAAACAGAAACAAACACATGCACACACCACTACACAACTTAAATACATGCACACAGACACATGCACACTCACCTCAACACACAACATACAAACATGCACACGGACGCACAAACACATACACATGTACACTCACCTCAAGATACAACATGCATACAGACACATGCACATTCACCTCACTACACAACATACATGCACAGACACATGGAAACTCACCTCAATGCACAACATACATACACGCACACAGACACATGCCCAGTCACCTCAATTCACAACATGCATAAACACATACACACTCACCTCAATAAACATACATACACACACATGCACACTCACCTCAATACTCATCATGCATACACGATACGCACACATACACAGACACTTACACACTCACCTCAATACACAACATGCGTACAGGCACATACACACTCACCTTAACATACTACATACATGCACGCACATACACACTCACTTCAATATACAACATACATACACCTCAGTACACAGTACATGCACACAGACACATGCACACTCACCTCAATACACCACATACAAAAACTTACACACAGACACATTCACACTTACCTCAATACACAACATACATGCATGCACAGACACATACCAGAGACACATTCACACTCGCCTCAACACACAACATACATACACGCACACAAACAGATGCCCAGTCACCTCAATTCACAACATACATACACACAGACACATGTACACTCACCTCAATTCACTTCATACATGCACTCACACATAGACACATGAACAATCACCTCAATAAACAACATACATAAAAGCACACAGACACATACACATGGACACTCACCTGAATACACAACATACATTCACACATACAGACACATACACTCAGACACATGCACACTCACTTCAATACACAACATACATACAAGCACTCACACACACATATAGGCACATACATACTCTCCTTAACAAACAACAAACACAGACACACACTCACCTCAGTACACAGCATACATACATGCAGACGGACACATGCCCACTCATCTCAATACACAACATATTTACATGCACTGATACACAAACATATACACTCACATCGATACACAACATACATAAACACACACATACACTCTCATCAGTACACAACATACATGCATGCACACAAACACATGCAATCTCACCTCAATACACAATCAAGCATGCATACACATGCACACACCTCTAGACAACATACACACATGCACACTCACCACACTACATACACAAACACACACATGCAAACTCACCTCAATACACAACATACATACACGCACAGACACATGCACACTTGCCTCATTACACAACATACATACATGCACACTCACCTCACTACACAAATAGACATACCCAAAGACACACAGACATACCCAAAGACACATGCAAACTCACCTCAATGCACAACATACATACACACACACATACAGACACATGGAAACTCATCTAAATACACAACACACATGCACACTCACCTCAATACACAACATACATAAACATACACAGTCACATGCAAACTCACCTCAATACACAGCATATACGCACATTCACCCATAAACACACACAATCACAACATACAAACACGCATTTTCACACAGACACATGCCCACTCTCCTCAATGCACAATATACATGCACACACTTTCACACATAGAAACATATGCACTCACCTCAACACAACATACAAACACAAACACAGACACATACAGATGCACATTCACCTCAATATACATACAGACACATGCACACTTACCTCAATGCAAAACATACATAAACACTTGAACACACATGCACACTCACACAGATGCACACCCACACATACACACAGACAGATGCATACTCGCCTCAATACAGAACATACATAAACATACACACATGCACACTCACCTCAGTACACAGCATACATACATGCTCACGGACACAGACACATGTACACACTAACCTCAACACACAACATACATACATGCACAGATACACATAGACACATGCTCACTCATCTCAATACACAACATACATACACGCACACATAAACACATGCACTCTCACCCCAATACACAACGTACATGCATGCACACAGACACATTCACCTCACTACGATACATACATACAGAAACACGGACACACAGACGCATACACACTTATTTCAATACACAATATTCATATACGCACATGGAAACAGACACATGCACACTCACCTCAATACACAACATACATACACGCACACTCACCTCAATACACAACATGCATACGCGCACACATAGACACATGCACACTCACCTCAATACACAACATACATAAACTTACACACAGGCACATTCACACTTACCTCAATACATAACATACATACATGCACACTCACTTCTGTACACAGCATACATACATGCACATAGACACACACGCACACTCACCTCAATACAGAACATACATACTAGCACAGACACATACCAGAGACACATTCACACTTACCTCAATACACAACATACACACACAGACACATACACATGTACAATCACCTCAATTCACTTCATACATGCACACACAAATAGACACATGCACAATCACCTCAATAAACCACATATATACAAGCGCAGACTCATGCACACAGACACATGCAGTCACCTGAATACACAACAGTATTCACACACAGACACATGCACACTCACTTCAATACACAACATACATACATACACGCACACTCACACACACATATAGACACATACATACTCACCTCAACAAACAACATACAAACATGCACACGGACGAACAGACACATACATATGCACTCTCACCTCAGTACACAACATACATGCATGCACATACACATGCACACACTACACACATACACTCTCACCTCAATACACAACGTACATTCATGCACAGACATATAGACATGCACACTCCCCTCAATACACAACATACATACACGCACACAGACACATGCACACTCACCTCACTACACTACATACATACATGGACACACAGACACATACACTCACGTCAATACACAATATTCATATATGCACATGGAAACAGACACATACACATGCACACTCGCCTCAATACACAATATACTGTACATACATGCACACTCACCTCAATACTCACCATGCATACACGCACACATACACATGCACACTCACCTCAATACACAACATACATACACATGCACACTCACCTCAATACTCACCATGCATACACGCACACATACACACTCACCTCAATACACAACATGCATACAGGCACATAAACACTCACTGTAATATACTACATACATGCACACATACACACAGACACATGCACACTCACTTCAATACACAATATTCATATATGCACACTGAAAGTCACATACACACTCACCTCAATACACAACATGCATAAACACATGCACACTCACTTTAATACACAATATTCATATACGCACACGGAAACAGACACATACACACTCACCTCAATACACAACATACATACTTGCAGACACATACACACCTCAATACACAACGTACATTCATGCAAACAGACACATGCACACTCCCCTCAATACACAACATACACACATGCACAGATACATGCTCATTTACCTCTACACACAACATGCATACTTGCACACTCACACATACACACTCTCACCTCAATGCAAAACATACAAACACACAGACACATGCGCACCCACCTCACTACACTACATACGTACACGGACACATACACACAGACACATGCACACTCACTTCAATACACAATATTCATATACGCACATGAAAATATACACATGCACACTCATCTCAATACACAACATTTATTCACGCAGACACATGCACACTCACCTCAGTACACAACATGCACTCACCTCAATACACGCACACAGACACATGCACACTCACCTCAATACACAACATACATACACGCAGACACATGCACACTCACCTCAGTACACAACATACATACATACACACATGCACACTCCCCTCAATGCTCAACATGCATACATGCACACAGACACATGCACA